>CABHPP010144478.1:38000-48660 GCA_902168425.1 Peromyscus attwateri | reverse complement strand
AGCGAGAATTGTTGAGACCAAGGATGGATAAAGCACAGGGACAAAGCCAAATGAATGGAAACACATGAACTATGAACCAATGGCTGAGGGGCCCCCAACTGGATCAGGCCCTCTGAATGAGTGAGACAGTTGATTGTTTTGAACTGTTTGGGAGGCATCCAGGCAGTAGGACCGGGTCCTGTGCTCATTGCATGAGTTGGCTGTTTGAAACCTGGGGCTTATGCAGGGTCGCTTGGCTTGGCCTGGGAGGAGGGGACTAGTCCTGCCTGGACTGAGTCTACCAGGTTGATCTCAGTCCTCAGGGGAGGCTTTGCCCTGGAGGAGGTGGGAATGGGGGATAGTCTGGGGGGAAGGGGAGGGGGGCGGGAGGGGGGAGAACAAGGGAATCCGTGGCTGATATGTAGAACTAAATGGTATTGTAAAATAAAATAAAATAAAACAGATACAGGTTAAAAAAAAAAAGAATCAGCTTGAACCACCATGTACATCATTGTATATTTTTCTCATATAGTTTTCACAATGGAAAATAAAGAATAATCTTTCATTATCAATTAAAAAAAAAAGAATTAGCCTTAAGCTATGTGAATCAAATCTAAGCCAGGCTTAAACTTTTGTTCTGTAGCTCCTAACCCTCTTTAGAGCTTTCACAGAATTGAGGACTAAGGGGCTCAGTGTGAATTAAGTATAGGTTTAAAGGAATGGCTGCGTTAGTTTGATCTTCAGTCTAGACCACTAGAACTCCTCTATATCAGCAATAAAGTAACATCAATGGAGTGGCAACATTAATTTCATTAAGAGATTTTTTTTTCCTTTGTATTCACAATTTGTTCAACTGTTTCAAGTGCTCTAAGCTTTCACCCTGTCTAAATTTCAACTTGCCTTCTTCAACATGGCAATCATTTCCATTTTTGGATTTAAAATGAGAGACATTTATCTCTCTGACTTGACCACTTAGAGGCTATGTAGGGTTATTAACTGAATTAATTTCACTGCTGATTTATCTCAGAGAAGAACGAACATGCAAAGAGAGAAAGATAAGGAAATCTCTGATCAACGGACAATTAGAATACAAATATTTAGTAACCAGGGTGTGAACTTATGTAGACTTGGTACACAAATTTCCTAAATTATATTAGTCCCAGGAAAGACCAATGATCAGTTTTCACCATCAAACAGAAGAATTATGAAGAAAATATTTGAAAATGTAAGAATAAACATATTGTAATACAGACATGAAATGAACACCGGCTGTTCGAAAAATTTCAGATTGTCATGAACCTTTAATTTGTAAACAATGCGATATATGTAAAGCTCAAGAAAATGAAACATGACAAAATGAAATATCCTTTCAATAAACATCACAGCAGCTGGTTGATAGGGAATTGAATGACAGCTGCAGTTTTTTTTTTAAATCCTTAGAAATTCATAAATCCTTATATTTACTAGTAGAACGAATAGAATCTTCCCATGATTGTGTAAAAAAGGAGACTAAATAAAAGACATAGTTCATTCTATTAATACAGTGTGTGTGTGTGTGTGTGTGTGTGTGTGTGTGTGTGTGTATGTGTATGACCAATTTCCAAGAACTCCAAATAGCCTTAAGCAAGGTTTCTTATTAATGTCTTTATGATATTTGGTTCACCTCTGAGTGGCATCTGATTTGTATTTAAAACATTATTAAAATAATTTCCTTGTAGCTTTCACGGTACAATAAGAATTGCTTTCTTTTCTGTATCACTCATCCTGAAAGGGCTTAGTGGCTCAGGTCTATAAGAACAAAACAAATTTCAAGTGTTTACACAAGAATTAGGACCCAGCTTTCAATTTTGATGCTCTAGTCTATTTCTGGGTGGTTGAAGAACTCGATTTTCATGTCTTGAGAGTTATGGCTTTATTATAGTACAGAGACTATTTTACATTTGCATGCATATTATTAATTATGTCCACAGGCAAACATCTTTTGTTTTTAAATGTCCAGGAAATTTGGTAGATTGTTAAATATATCATAGTAGAAGATATTTTTCTTCTGCAGTCTACCATCTAACGTGTGCAAATAATGTGTCCCTTGAGTCCTTTTCTTGTTGTTTTTCATTCTTTAAAGAAACTGTCAAACTGTACTTTGTTTTTAAATCTAGAACAGAAGAACTTAATAATATATTTAGTAGCTAACAATGTTGAACATCTTTTAACATTTTCATTTAACTTTCGTGCCAGCCTGAATTTTAAGTGTGTCCAAATATCTGAGACAAACATTTTAAAGTGACTTAAAATAAGTTAACAAAAACTTTTTTCCCAGTCTATGATTATCATTAAAATTCAAGAGTATAGTCTGAGAACACAGTTGTTTAATTTGTATAAAGTTTGATCTACAAATTTTAATTTCATGAATTATGTCTTGGTTTGACACCTGAGAAGTGTATTTTTACTCTTAGAAGTCACAAATATAAATTTCTTGGTTAATATTTATAATTTTTCCCCTACTCTCAAATTGAAAGCCTTTTTTTAAATTATATTTGTGTGTGTGTATGTAAAGCCGTGCATGTACAAATACACAAATATAACTTGTTGCGTACATTTTTGTTGTTTGTGTGTGGTTTCAGAGCTGATTTTTTTTACATATAGATGCTTAATTGGTACAGAATCACTTATAAAATCAAACCCTCATTTAATTTTCTTAGAAGTGATATGAAAACCAATTAAACATTTTGTGTCAATTCTTTTTTTGAAATAAATCTTTTTATTTTATAATTAATTTAATTTTACATATCAGCCACGGATTCCCCTGCCCTCCCTCCTCCCAAACCCCCAGCCTTGCCCCCAATCCACCCCCCATTCTCACCTCCTCCAAGGCAAGGTCCCCCATGGGGAGTCAGCTCAGCCTGGCAGATTCAGTTGAGGAAGGTCCAGTCCCCTCCTCCCTGCACCAAGGCTGAGTAAAATGTCTCAGCATAGGCCCTAGGTTCCAAAAAGCCAGCTTATGCACCAAGAACAGGTCCTGGTCTCACTACCTCGGGGCCTCCTAAACAGTTCAAGCTCACCAACTGTCTCACTTATCCAGAGGGCCTGGTCCAGTTCCATGGGGGCTCCTCAGCTATTGGTTCACAGTTCATGTGTTTCCACTAGTTTAGCTATTTGTCCCTGTGCTTTTTCCAATCATGGTCTCGATATCCTTGCTCATATAATCCCTCCTCTCTCTTGTTGATTGGACTCCTAGAGCTCCATCTGGGGTTGGCTGTGGATCTCTGCATCTGCTTCCACCAGTCACTGGATGAGAGTTATATCATGACAGTTAGGTTGTGTCAATTCTTAACTAACATTTCCATGGATATTTGGTTCTGTACTTTCATAAATACTGTCTGGATGAGTGTAACTTTTTAACAAGAATTGGTTTCACACATTGTGAATCCTTTGTATTCTTTCTCTTTCTCAGAGAGACTAGTTGAATCCGTAAGCCCAAAGTTCAGTGTGAGACCCTGTCTCAAAAGATAACTCAGACAGTAATAGAGAAAGACAACCAACATCAGCCTCAGGCCTTAACATGTACATGCATAAAGGAGTGTGTGTGCACACACATGTATGCAATACACATAAAAACTAAAAATAATTGAAAGAATTTATAGGATAAAAAAAGAAAGAAAACATAAATTTATGTGAATTTGGCAAGTGTTGAAGTTGAGAAACAAAGACATTTGAGGTAAAGGGAGCAAGACATGGAGATTTGAAAGGGTCAAGACATTTTTAGTTGATGTATATGCTGCAGCTTTGCTTGTAGAGGAATAATCCTGTACAATAAGAGAAGCCCATCAAGAAATACTGCTGAAAGGTGAGAGACTCACAAAAGTGATATCTCAGCATCCTCCCCCCCCCATAGCCATCTGCCAATTATTTTGTCAAAATCCATGCAAAGGAGGAGAGAGGTTTTTCGTTTGTTGGTTTCTTTGTTTAATGTATTCACCCATACCCACTTAAGAAGTTCTTTGAGCCGCATGGCTCTCAAGGCTCTATGTATAGAATTAATGAAAGCCATGAATTTCATTTTTTGCAAATATAGCAGAAGGTTACCATCATTTTTACAGAACCTCTGGTTTTGTCGCTAGGTAAAATCAAGTATTAATTACATCTGCTACAGAAATCTGCTACCTTAGAATATTGCTCATGTTTACCATTATCTATATTTTTGTCTGCTCTATTTATTACTATCTTTACATATACAAGAACCTAATTAAAAACATGTCTCAATATATATCAAATTTGTTTGAGAAACTATTTTGCTAAATATATCTCAATATATTCTTAATTCTATATATTTGAATTTATTCCATTAAAGCAAATTATTCCAAAAGATTTTAGTTCAATTATTTTTAAAGTTAATGAGAAAAATAAATGAAGAATTCCTATAAATCCTAGAATGTGTTCCTTTATTCTCTTTTCCTATTTTAACATTCTAGAAAAATATTTCTGCCCTTCATTAGGCTTTTACATATTTGAGTAAGAAATCATCTTTAACGGAAGAATTAAAGCACTGTAATAGCATGCTTCTCCCATTAAGATAGACCTGATTTGCTTAAAATATTTTACATTATCTATTTTACTTTCATTAATATTAATAATATAATTAAAATGTGAAATTATTTTGATCTATGCTAAAAGAATCTTTGATTTAAATTATAGAAGTATTGAAAGAGGAATAAAATGTCTTATCACCTTATGTTATTGTGAAAGTTATCCATTTGAAGTTCCAATCCAATTTAATAACAATTTTAAGTCCTTGAATTGTATCATATCTGAGCATTAGAATTCTTAAATGACTGAGTTTATCTCATTACAATGTACACATTGTTTTAGAACACTTTCCATCTGTTAATATTTTTCCTTTCTTAACTATTAATTTTATTTCTGATTACTTTTGGCACAACATGTTTATGTGGAATCTTCTGGAACAAAGCTTTTCCTTTTCTCACAAAGACTTCCATGGATGCTAAGCAGTGCTTATTGCTCCCCTCCGCCAGTCTCATTTTTGTGCTAAATGAAGATGCAGTCTTTCTTAATGGCACATTGATAATTGGATTTATAAGTCTCTGAGTGAGATAATGGAAAGAATGCTTAAAGTGTTCAGTAATGTAGCTTTTGATTTTAACATTTATAGATTCTGACCTTGATTTAATTACTGATATCATTTGAACTTTATAATCTGATTTACCTGATGAAGCTCTGCCGCAGCTTCCTTCCACTTTTGTGTTCTAGAACTTGCTGTAACATTCTGTGGACCTCCTAATTTTTGTCCTACCTGTGTGCTCTGAGGTCTTATCTATGCTGAGTTTATTAAGATGTCTCTGCTTAGGACCCTCATCATTATGCTAGGTGGCCTTCCTTCAGCCCCACTCATCTTTTTTTTCACATAGGCAATTACTGTATAGGGCACCTGTCCATCTGGACTGTTTTACCTCTCCTAGATTCATGTCAAAGACTGTTTCTGGAACTCTCACTCACTGTAAACTTCTTCTCCCATTTAGTAGATAGCACAGGCTACTATTTTTCCAATCTGACATAGTAGAACTGAGTAAGTTATATAAGCTCCTTGCTTCAGTTTGCTCAATGGGAAAACACTTAATGTTACTATCACTGAGTTGGTTTTAGTATTTATTGAGACTGCATCTAATAACTAACCAAGGATGGAGACTTTCTTTGGGTAAGAATATTAGCCACACAAACCTGATGATCAGAGTTGAATCCTTGGAATCCCCCTCAAATGTCAGAGGGCATGCATGCAACTTTAATAGCAGAACTCCTGCAAGCAAGCTGGGAGACAGAGACTGTGGATTCACGGAGAACCTTAAAAGACTTCTATCTGAGTATGTAGCATAGTGGCGGAAACAAGAAAGACCCTGGCTCATGAAGGAGGAATCGAGAACCAACTCCTGAAAGTTGCCCTCTAACATTCGTATGTGTGCCAAAGCACATGTGCATAGATTTGCAGACGGATGCACATAAACAAATATTTTAGAAAAAATATGACTTCCAATAATTTCAGATAATATTAATATTTCTATTAAATTATTACTACTTACACTAATTATTATCATCAAACTCTCTGAGGTTTAATCATTTGTTTTTCTAAGTGATACTTTGGCCTAGTTTCTTAGTCTTGTTTCTACTCAGTTTCATGGATTTATTTTTTTATCTCTCTGACAACCGTACTACCTCTGCTGCTCAGACTGTTTAGCGTTCTGGTATTTGATTGACATTTGAATCTAAAACATCTTTATGCAGATTCCTAGTGTTAAGCCATGTGTCCATGGTGAAACACACATCTTTCCTGCCAAACACCAGCTCCACTGCCCAACCATACCATCTGTTAGTTGGTCTGTCAAACTGGAAACTATGGAGACAGCTTTAACTTGTTATCTCATCTCTATTTATGTGATCCATGTTCTATTTAAAGATCTTTTTCACTGAAAATGCACATCAGAAGAAGAATTTTTGTATAACAATTCTAATACCACAAGGTTGGGGGAGTTGGAGGGGAAGGAAGAGAGGAAGAGATAGTAATAGGGAGAGAGGGAGAGAGAATGAATTTTGCTACCTCAGAATTAAATTTCTTGAGTAGCTTCTTCCGTGATCTCTCTCACTGAATTTTTGTCTGTTGTCACTTTAATACCATTGGCTCAATTTCCTGCAGTATGAATTGAACAGAAGCCCACACTGTCAGTAGCAAACCCTGGACCACTGAATCACATCCCAGGCCCACTAGAATTCTTTATTGTTTAGTGAATTTATTTGTTTGATACAAGGTCTCACTAGACAGCCCTGGCTGGCTGGCTTGGAACTTTCTATATAGTTGAAGCTGGCCTTTTGCTCACAGAGATCTATCTTCTTTTGCTTCCTGAGTGCTGGTAATAAATGTGTGAAGCTTCAAGCCCAGCCAAAAATATTTTTAAATAAAGTAATATTTCCCTTTTGTGACATTCTGCTTTAAAAATAAAATGATTTCATTATCTTATCTGCTGTTAAGAGTAGCTTCCAACTCTGCCTTGTCTTTTGAAACTTCTATGTGATTTAGTTATTTGTCACTGTTGACTCACATGACCCTATGATTCTAAAATCAATGCAGCCATAACCAGTCCACACCCATTATATATTCCTTCTGTCCAATATAAGGTTCTTGAGTTCCAGCTGATTTATTGAAAAAATTCCTTTTTTTGTCTTTTGTGCCCTAATTGAAGTTCCAATGTATCTATGGAATTGTCATTTCTTCTATCTTGTCTCTTCCATGAAGTAAAAAGATATTATCAATGGAGTGTGGAAAGAAAAACTGAAGAAAGTAGGGAGAATTTTTATATAATCATGAGAATCTGAGATGTAGTCATGCAACTAGCAATATGATCAGTGGCCAGATGATGTCAGAGCCTTCACCTCTATCTCTCAGCTCCTTCTGTTCTTCTTCTTTTCATCATGATACAGGAATAACAGCTGATAATCACTTTGGCTCAGAGTTTTGCTGGGAATAAGTAACTTTATAGAGACAAAAGAAAATCTGTATTTATTTGAGTATAAATGGGCTGTTGGGTACTTTAAGTAAATAATCACCAAGGTCAGGGGCAGAAGAAGTCCAAGTGTAAAGGAAATGTATATAGTACCAAGTACAAGTTGTTATATATATTATGCTTTAAAAATACTAATACCTGGGCTGAAGAGAGGACTCAGAGACTAAGAGAACTGGCTGCACTTCCAGAGGTCCTAAGTTCAATTCCCAGCAACCACATGGTGGCTCACAACCATCTATACTGAGATCTGATGCCCTCTTCTGTCATGCAGGCAAACATACATACACTATGCATAATAAATAAATAAATAAATAAATAAATAAATAAATAAATAAATAAAACTAAAAGATCTATTTAAAAATATTAATATCTTACAAAGCATTCATCAAATGAACACAGAGATAGGGCCCTACAGACAGGAGAAGCAACTATGTAGAGAAGCAGAACTAACTAAAGGACTTCTAGAAACTGGGCAGTCACCATTCTTATAGCAACAAGAATGAACTACTCAACTTGGGGCAATTGTGGCTATTTCCTTCTTTTCTTGGATTTAACAACCCAACACAGTCCCAAGTCCTTTGGATCTTTCTGAAACTTGAATGTCCTATGCAGTTTGAAGTTAGGACTAGCTACCAATTCCATTTGAAGGATTCCTCTCATTGAGAAGTGCCCCCAGGAGGCTTGGGGAGACTTAATGACATTTGAGTTAAAGAGAGAAAATAAGCCACCGTGACAGCCTCAACATGCTTCAGAGAGTCACTTGCTATTCCTTGTTGTTAGGTAATCTCAAGGGCTTTAATACATCCTAGTATCCCAGAGGTGTGATTAAAGGAACGGAGTGTGGGAAACAGCAGACATTAGTTCAACAGAGTGATAAAACCAACATTATGGTGCTATCCAGGGATTTCAGCAGCAGCAAAATGAGGACAGGGGAATTGGGTCATGAGTGATTTTATTAAAACACTGGGTGAATCCAATCAAAGTGTTTTAACTATTATGTTCCCTGATGACAGAGGTTATCCTTGTCCTAATTTGCTTTGTGGAGTGCCAACAGGGCAATAGCAATAAGGGTTGTGTTTTTACAACTTACAAAAATGTTGTTACTTTGTAGCAACATAAGGGAATACTCAGAAAACACACCATGACTACCGAGCAGTTTTAGTTTTAAATTTCTGAGAAAAATGGCTACAGTTGAATTAGCATTTGCCAGGCATTGGTTGAGGCCTTGAGGATATCAGAAACAACACAGACAAGAGTTTCTACTAGGAGGAGTGGGTCACACCTATGCATAACCACCAGTGTCTAATTAGATTATAATAGAATATATGTGTGTATTTCACTATATATATATTTTTTCACTTAAACAAAAACTAATTTTATGTCTTTAAAAAAAAATCTGTCAGATCCTATTCTAAGCATTCTCCAAGCAAAATTTCATTTAATCCTCATGACTAATGCAGTAACATTTTATGATAAGAAAGAAAATGCTTAAGAGATTAGGTAACTTTCCTAAACACCCAAATTAGCTGGTAGCAGATCTACACTTTGAATATAGATTTGATTAATTCAAATGATAGTAAAACCTATTCTAACTTGGGAGTCAATCTTCAAAATCTTGCTTTACAACAATGAATTGTAAAGAAAAAATGAGGAAAGAACAAAAACAGAAGCTAACTTTTGTTGAGTAGTCATTACAGGCCAGACATTAGGCAAGGGTTATCCTTCTCTATCTTACTCAATTTAATAAACTGAAACTCAGAAGCCATTTAAATGCTCTTTTAAGGGCTAAGCACCTCGAGAATTGCAAATGCAAGAGTCAAATTTAGTCTATGTAACACAAAAATCTTTTCTTCCCTACATATGATGATCCTTATGACACTATAAGTTTATTGATTTCATCTTGCATAAGGATTTGTATGACTGAAACATTGGTTTAGAGACAGGAGGTTATGCTAGTGATCTTGCACTATCATGACAAAAAAAAAAGTCTGAATGATTTAAACAATGAAAATGTGTTTCTCTGCAGCTTCTAGAATTCCACAATCAGAGATTAGTATTGTATATTCTTTCTGATCCCATGGAATTCTTTATTTTTACTTTTTCCACATATTATGATCAATTTTACTAAACAATTATGCACTGACTGTATTAGAGCCCATTTGTCTTTAAAGCATTGGAACTAGGGCTTGTGGAATTATCCAAGTTAGGGAAGCATTTGTGTGAATCAGCTTTCTTCCACCCACTTTCTCCCATTTTCATACTTGGAGAAAGTTTTAGTGACATTTAGGACTAAAAAAAACAGGAGTCAAGGCATTAATGCTTGAAAGAGGAGTGTTAAAATCACAATTGTTCTGGCCTTAGCCAGAGGCTCTTCCTCTTGTCTGAGGATGCATGCCTTGCTGAGGATGGAGCTCCTTGGTAGAATATTTGCCTAGCACAGAGAAGACCCTCATCTTGATTCCAGCATTAAATATAAAACAGAGCAAGAGTATATTATTCTGGGTAATTCATGTTATAAAGAAGAAAAAATGCTAGTACATCTGATTTTCAAGTTCTGATCAAGCCTGGGTTTAATACATTTGGGGAAAATGAATGTTTTTCACGTGGTGAAAAGTAACTGTAGCTTTCACATATTTTTATGAATTGATGTAGGTACATTGAAAAAATATGAATCTAATAGTTTTTATAAAGGGCAAAATATGGTGGGAGAACAATTAATCATTGCTATAAAGTCCAAGAAAACAATAAGGAATGGAATAGACTGATGAAGAGTGGTTACATAAATTTCGTAGATTCAGTGAAGAATGTCTTTTCCTATTTTATGTCACTGATATTTTTAAGTAAAATCAGTAGAGAATATAATATTTTGCAAAAGGGCATTGACAAATGAACTTAATTTAGGAATTATTTGCAAGGTTCTGTGTATATTCTCAGAATTAGAAGCAGGAAGTTGGAGATAGACTGCAAAACAAATGGAAAAGGGCAGGGCTAATGTGCTTTGTATTTATAACAATGAAAGGCTACAGAAGGAAAATCTAAAATCTCACTCTGGATTTTTTAAGTACATGTCACACACACACACACACACACACACACACACACACACACACACACAC
>CABHPP010144478.1:0-26201 GCA_902168425.1 Peromyscus attwateri | reverse complement strand
TGTAGATCTGTCTTTTGGTGAGAGTGGTGTGTTGAAATCTCCCACTACTAATGTGTGGGGTTTGATGTGCGTTTTAAGCTTTAGTAGTGTTTCTTTTATGAATGTGGGTGCCTTTGTATTTGGGGCATAAATGTTCAGAATTGAGACTTCATCTTGGTGGATTTTTCCTGTGATAAATATGTAATGTCCATCCTGATCTCTTTCGATTGATTTTAGTTTGAAGTCTATTTTATTAGATATTAGGATTGCTACACCAGCTTGTTTCTTAGGTCCATTTGCTTGGAAAGCCTTTTCCCAGCCCTTTACTCTGAGGTAGTGTCTGTCTTTGAGGTTAAGGTGTGTTTCTTGTATGCAGCAGATGGATGGATCCTGTTTTCTTATCCATTCTGTTAGTCTGTGTCTTTTTATAGGTGAGTTGAGACCATTGATATTGATGGATATTAATGACCAGTGATTGTTATTTCCTGTTATTTTTTGTGGTCGTGTTATGTTGTCCTTCTTTGGTGTTTGTTGGTGTGGGTTTATCTATTTCCTGAGTTTTCATGGGTGAGTTTAGTTTCTTTAGGTTGGAATTTTCCTTCTAGTGCTTTCTGTAGGGCTGGGTTTGTGGATAGGTATTGATTAAATCTGGTTTCATCATGGAATATTTTGTTTACTCCGCCTATGGTGATTGAGAGTTTTGCTGGGTATAATAGTCTGGGTTGGCATCCATGGTCTCTTAGTGTCTGCATAACATTTGTCCAGGACCTTCTAGCTTTCATAGTCTCTATTGAGAAATCTGGTGTTATTCTGATGGGTTTGCCTTTATATGTTACTTGGTCTTTCTCCTTTGCAGCTCTTAATATTTTTTCTTTGATCTGTATGTTTAATGTTTTGATTATTGTGTGGCGAGAGGACTTTCTTTTTGGATCCAGCCTATTTGGTGTTCTGTAAGCTTCTTGTATCTTCATAGGTATTTCTTTCTTTAGGTTAGGAAAGTTTTCTTCTATGATTTTGTTGAATATATTTTCTGTGCCTTTGAGTTGGTATTCTTCTCCTTCTTCTATCCCTATTATTCTTAGGTTTGGTCTTTTCATGGTGTCCCAGATTTCTTGGACGTTTTGTGTTACGACTTTTTTGTCTTTAGTGTTTTCTTTGACTGACGAATCTATTTTCACTATTGTGTCTTCAGTGTCAGAGATTCTCTGTTCCATCTCTTGTATTCGGTTGGTTATGCTTGTTTCTGTAGTTCCTGTTCGTTTAGTCAGGATTTCTATTTCCTGCATTCCCTCAGCTTGTGTTTTCTTTGTTGTCTCAATTTCTCTTTTCAGATCTTGAAATGTTTCTTTCATCTGTTTAATTATTTTTTCTTGGCTTTCTTTGATTTCTTCCAATTTCTTGTTTGTTTTTTCTTCCATTTCTTTAAGGGAGTTTTTTATTTCCTCTTTAAGGAGGTTTTTCATTTCTTCTTTAATGGAGTTTTTCATTTCTTCTTTAAGGAAATTTTTTATTTCCTCTTTAATGGAGTTTTTTATTTCTTCTTTAAGGGAATTTTTTATTTCCTCTTTAATGGAGTTTTTCATTTCCTCTTTAAGGGAGATTTTTATTTCCTCTTTAATGGAGATTTTCATTTCCTCTTTAAGGGAATTTTTTATTTCCTCTTTAAGGGTATTTTTTATTTCCTCTTTAAGGGCCTCTATCATCTTCTTAAAGTCATTTTTAGGATTGATTTCTTCTGTTTCTTCTGCCTTGGTATGTTCAGGACTTGCAATTGTAGGGTCAGTAGGTTCTGGTGTTGTCATATAGGTCTTTATGTTGTTGCCTGTATTTTTCCGCTGGCGTCTACTCATCTTTTTCTCTGCTCAGTGCAGATGGTGTAAGACCCTAACCCTTCAGGCTTACACCTCCAAGCCTCGGAGATGAGAAACTTCAAGCCCCAGGAAATGAGAAACTAAATATCTGGTTCCCAGAGCAAGATGACCACCCCTGTTCTCAGTCGGTGAAGTGTATACTTACGATTCTGGTGGTCTGGTTCGGTAGTTGGGTGGTGCCTTCTTCCGTGTTCTCAGGTTACGTTTTGCTCTTTCGTTGACTCCTCAGCTGATCTTGTTTCCTCAGACTTCAGACTGTAGGATTCTGAATCCTTTCCCGGATGGATTTCAGCTGAGCGGGATGGATTTCAGCTGAGCAGGGTAGTCTCACCAGCACCTCCAAGTTGTTGGGTTTCACAGGATCAGCAGCTGGGCCCTGGGTTGGCCTCAGGCAGAGTGTTCAGATCCGTTCTGGTTCCGTCTCACAGAGATGGCTCCTTCTCTGGGTGTTGGGATTAAAGGCGTCCCTGTTCCAAGCTCTTGATTAAGATCTTGTTTTCACTAACTCTTCGGCGGGTAATAGCTCAGTTTCTGGTCTTTATTACAACTGCGCTTCAGCTGCCGCCAGCCGGCTCCCGCCTGCCTCAGCGGCGAGCCGCTCCGCTCCCGCCTGCCTCTGCGGCGTGCCGCTCCGCTCTAATTAGTTTTCATATTAATGCATTTGGATTAGCAAGTACACTACTTGATATTTACATAGTTACATAAGCTCTAGGTAAATACCACCTTTCTTCATGGTAATGATGGTAATGATGATGACAAGAGGTATAAAATCATCTATTGAGTTTGTGTTCTGGACCACTCCCCTGTGTTAATCACTTTGTGAAGAAGTTCCCTTCTGAAACTCAATAAACAATCTCTCTCTAGATTTCCATACCTAACTCTTATTGCCAATGTGTTTTCTTCTTCCTCTTCACCTGCAAGTGCCTCAGAGAAGTTACATAAATGCATAGTCTCTACTTTTAAAACTCCATTCACATACGCCTACCCCTATCAAGTTCTATATTACCTGAATCATTGAATATACTTATTGCATGTTTAGTTTCAGAAATAAATGTCAGCTTTTTTTTCAAGTAATACATAGGTGCTTGACTCTTTTTTTATTTTATAATTTAATTTAATTTTACATATCAGCCACGGATTCTCTTCCCCCCCCCCCCCCCCGCCTTCCCCCCAGCCTACCCCCCATTCCCATCTCCTCCAGGGCAAAGACTCCCCTGAGGATTGAGTTCAACCTGGTAGATTCAGTCCAGGCAGGTCCAGTCCCCTCCTCCCAGGCTGAGCCAAGCGTCTCTACTAAGCCCCAGGTTTCAAACAGCCAACTCATGCACTGAGTACAGGACCTGGTCCCACTGCCTGGATGCCTCCCAAACAGATCAAGCTAATAACTGTCTCACTTATCTAGAGGGCCTGATCCAGTTGGGGGCTCCTCAGCTATTGGTTCATAGTTCATGTGTTTCCATTTGTTTGGCTATTTGTCCCTGTGCTTTATCCAACCTTGGTCTCAACAACAATTGGACTCCTGGAGCTCCACCTGGGGTCTGGCCGTGGATCTCTGCATCCGGTTCCCTCAGTCATTGGATGGGGTTTCTAGCACAACAATTAGGGTGTTTGGCTATCCTATTACCAGAGTAGGTCAGTTCGGGCTGTCTCTCGACCATTGCCAGTAGTCTCTTTTATAGTACTATGCAGGATTGTCTTTTTATCACACCTTATGCCTTCACATGCCACTGTTGCTATCCACAATCCACTGTTGCTATTGCAAAGACTGACAAGCACTCCAACTCATATTTCTCTTTTCTGAATCAGAATGCCCTTTTGGGGTCCCTAACAGCCACTCTTACTTGGATATTTCAGAAAAAAAAAATTAAAAATTGATCCTTGTCTTAGTCAGTGCTATATTATTGTGAAGAGATACCATGCCCATAGTAATTCTTACAAAAGAAAATATTTAATTGGGGTTTATTTACAGTTTCAGAAGATTAGTTCATTATCATCATTGTGGGATGTATGTCAGCATGCAGGCAGGTTCTGGAGAAGAAGCTGAGAGTTATACATCCAGATCAGCAGGTAGCAGGGAGAACAAGAATCTGGGCCTGGTTTGGGCCCTTGAAACCCCAAAGCCCATGCCCAGTGACATACTTATTTCAACAAGGCCACACCTCCTAATCCTCCTAAAGTAATGCCACTCCCTGTGATAACTAAGCATTCTTAGTCAAACCACTACATTCCTTTTCTGTAATCCATTAAAAAAAACAGAGAAAAAATTAAAAAATTTAATCTGTATTTCTAAATTTCATTCTTCTCCACTGTGTCTATGCCAGCTAACCTGTCCCAAGTATATGACTATAGTTTCTTGGATTGGGAGAAGATATCCTTCACAACTACAAGTATTGGAACTAAAGGTAAAAAAGAAAAAGTCATTCAGACTCCTTGACTTGGACATGCATCACAGGTTCAACAGTCATGCAATCTTTCCTTTGCTGGATTCCTTCTTCTTTGGCATGTCAGTATATATGGCCATACATTATTTCATTAAAACAAAAATTCTTTTCACAATTCCTCTGCCACCTGAAAAATAATTTTCTATAGATTTATTCTTACTGAAATGTAGCCACATTTTATAGTCCTATTTTACATGATAGCTTTCGTTTTTAATGACTGGATTCCATATTGGAAACACAACTATTTCCTAAGCTTTTTCTTCCTTATATATGTTTCTTAAAGTCTATTTCTCTCTTTAAGAAATTTGCAGACATTTGCCTAATGTTCCCATTGTTTCTAAATGTGTACAGAATATGGAGTTTATATCAACTCTTGGGAGAAGCTACACTTTAAACTTTCTCATTTATTCAAATGCATATGCTTATGTTTATTTTTTTATATTTTGCATTTATTTACTTATTTATGTGTATATGAGAGAGACAGTGTGAACACCTGTGCATACACATGATACAGTGTGCATGTGTATTGTCTGAGGACAGCTTGCAGGAGACTGTTTTCTCTTTCTGTAATGCAAGCCCTAGAGATTAAGCACAGGTCTTCAGTCTTAACCAGCAAGCACCTTTACCCATTACCTATTAAGCCAGCTTCATGTCTTCTTTTTAAATGACCAGATTACACTGAATTTTTGACAATAAATCCAAGTTGTGATTTCATAAACATTTTATGTCAAATGTGTATTTAAACTTTTTAGAGTGGTTGTAAGTTTGAGACATAATAGAATAGAGGATACAAAGATTTCCTCTATGTCATCTGTCTCTTTCATATAGGACAGTTTAGGTATGCCTCTGCAAAATTACATTTTCTTCTTCTGCTTTAAGCTTAATATTTTGTCTAAAGTTCATGAATAATGCTATTAGCTTTAATAGGTTGTCAGGATATTCTACTGGAGAGCAGTGAAAGATTCTAGAATTCTCTTCACTACTCCAATCGGTGAACTGAGTCCAAGCTAATTACCAGATATTCTAAATGTGTGAAATATATATACTAACTGTAAATATTTAAGTGTGCTATTTTTGTTTCAGGTGACAAAGCTGAGAATATGGTTTCTAAATTGAAGTTAAAATTAAGTTTCTTCAATACAAATATCTTTCCTCTATTCCAGCTTGCTTTATGTAACATGTTGCATAATAAGTAAAGACAGTGTTAATGCAAAATTGTTATTAGTAGTTTAAAGATCATGAAGTTTTCAGATACATTTTCTTGTTTAATTATGAATTTATTGTATTTTATTAGTTATATCATGATCATTATACCTAATTTCAAGCATTTTATGTGACTGATTCCATGTTAAATCAAAGCATTGCTAGCAAAATAGCTGAGAAACAGATTTGTCTAAAAATAAAAAGAATAGTAAATTACTCAGATTACCGTAAAACGAATAATTTAGGCCTCTGGGCACATTTTCAAGCAAGCACCCTTTAAACTTTGTTAATTGCAAAATAACTAGATAATCCACCTGCCACTATCACAGAGGTTTCTTGTTGCTTCTAATTCTAGAGACAAACAGAAATCCTTGCAGCTAGATCGCTGTTTGGGCAGGGAGTCAAGCTAGCATGGTCTGCTGTATGCTGTGTATGGATAGAACTACACAGAACTTCATCCTGAAAATCTAAGGAGCTCATCTGAACAAGGTACCTGTGTGATGGTAGAACACACAGGTAGCAAAAATCAGATATGTGCTCCAGGCAAGATTTATCCATTGACCTGTTTGCTTACTCTTATTTCTGTATAGCCCAGGGCTCTGTATCTGGATGCCTCAAAGGTCTCATTTACTTGATATTTGCTGTTCTTGATAAGATACTATCTCCTATGTGTACCTGATTTTAAGCTAGTTACATTTTTATCTACAACTCAACTATCTTACAATAATACTCCCGAATTCTTCATACCAATATATCTGGCCCATATAATTGGACTTTTGAGGTTCTCAGGGGTCAATCATGGAAGAACAAAGTGAGATGAATCTTTACTTTTGGACCTGCATGGAACTCAGTCTTTATACACTACTCATATTTATAACTCTGAACCTTAAGAGCATTGACTGTGTTGTCTATGGAATGCCAGTAATAACATTCACCTCAAAAATACTATTATGAGAATTCATTGGAATAACATATAATAGCCATGTAATAGCCATGGTATGATTCCTCTCACAGATGACTGTCAGTCTTAGTCTTCATTTTTCATTGACTTTATGCAGCTCTGCTTCCTCCTCAAGATTGTTGGCTGCATTGGTCCATGGGAGTGGAGGGAACAGAAGCAGGGAACAGGGTTCAGAAGGTGTAGGTACAAAAGAGACAGCCCTCTGGGAGACAGACTTCGGTTAATCAGCCCAGCTTCATTCCAGAGTATATCAAATATATAGGATTTGGGTAGCCTGGGGACATACCCTAATTTGCATTAAATGACATGCTCCTATCATATAGCTGGATTAGTGGAAGCATGGACCTATCGAAATGGCTATAGCACTTGCCAGTTACCATGTGGGTCATCAGGGGAAGAATGTTTGTGGGGAATTGTGTCAAGAGACATCCTTGAGATAAATCAGGAATCCTGGGCCTAGAGACATCCTCCAGATAAGGATAGGTAGAGAGCAGGAAGCTTTTTCTAAGGGGAGGGAGTCTTCCATGTTGCCAAGCTTAGAAATAACTGACAGACTATGGTAGACTGCAATCTCTGATCAGCAGGGCCTTCCAACAACTTTAAAATATGCCAAATGTCATGAGGAAAAGCCCACAAAGCCTTAACTGTATGCAAAGAACTACAGGACACTGAGCAAATCTGGGAGCAGAAGAGATGGCTATTCACAGGGAAGAGCACACCAGTTGGTTGTCCAGTGCTAAACAGTCATTCCTGAAAACATACATACAAGTAACATTATATGGACTCAGCAGGTTATATTTGGGAATATATAGCTATAAACATACATATACACATGCAATAAAAATTGATGGAAAAAAGGTCATAAATTTGAAGAAGGGGGTGTTATAAAATGATTTAGAGGGGAAATGGAAGGGGAAAAGGTATCAATAAAATACAACTTCAAAAATAAGCAAAAAAAAGCAGGAAGAAGAAAAAGATGATCTTGTTCCACATCCCCTTCCTTTTATTGCTCCCCTTCATCCCCAGTTTACTCATGGAGATCTCTTATGTTTCCCCTTCTCGCAGTGACCCATGCATCCCTCTTAGGGTCCTCCTTGTTTCCTTGCTTCTCTGGAGCTGTGGGTTGGTCCTGCCTTAGCTGAATGTATCAGGCTTTACTGTCCCCCAATGGGAGAACTTACCCTTTTGAAAGAGGAGATGGGAGATAGGTTGTGAGGGGAAGGCAGAGGGATCAGGAAGGATGAGAGGGGGATCTGTGGTTGGTATGTAAAATGAATAAATTTTTTTAAATAAAAAAGATGATCATATTCTCATGTCCAAAAATTGTAGTGGATTTCAGAATTATCCATATCATCAACTGTTATTTGATTATATAGAATGAAAGTTAACTTTTTTCATAAGCTTACATATCTCCTCATGACAAGAAATAAATCTCAGTTGAGAATATGACGGATGTTTTGCATTTTAGAATACCAAGTAATAATTTCATGACTATTAATATATGATATAAAATACATATCTGATTGAGGGACTACCTGCAAGTGTCATACATTGAAGCAAATCACACAGAGAAATAAGAATGAACACCTGGTGCAGATTGACTTTGTCAACCTGGATCAGACTTCAGAGAGTCTAGTGCCAGGCTGTTCATTGTCAGCATATTTAAAACACAGTACAGTTTGGGGAAAGATTTCCAGGCAACAATCAATCCAATCACTCCAATTCCAGGTGTACAATAAAGCATAAGCTGCAACTATATAGTGACTCTTTACGAAGTACATGTGACCATGTTAAACAGAAGACAAGTTGGAATGCTGAAGAGAAAATTGTACATTCATGATCATCGGGGCTGTATTTGATGCTGTCAATAAATGGAAACATCTTAAAACTGTTCTTTGATTGATGAACACTTGGTTCCTACACAATCAAATACTATTCGGTTATAAGAAAGAATGAAATCCTGCTATTGTGATAACATGGATGGAGATGGGGAACATTATATTATGTGAATAAGTTAAGCACTGAAATGTAAATACTACATGACCTCACTGATAAGAGACATCTGGAAAAGTTCTTTTTACAGAAATTGAGAATAAAAGGGTAAAGGGTGGCAACCAGAGGGGGAGTAAGGAAAGGAAGAGGAGGAGCATGGTTGGTTAACTGGTATTATCATTGTTAGTTTGGAGAGAGATGTTCTGGTTAGATGATAACATGAACTGCTCATTTTGAAAAGTTAGAAGAAACGATTGTTGGATTTTTTTTCAACAGAAAAGGAAAATAATGAAACTTAAGAAAACAGAAAAATTGAACAATTTGAACCCTGTACAATGTATGAATATACTGAGACATTAGTTTGTTCTACGTTTCAGTTAAGATAAAAGATTCTTATTGTACCTAATAAATGCATTTCTCTCGTTTCAATATCTCTTTTTGTACATTCATTTACATACAGGCAACTATGGAGAAAGTGGGATGGAGGCTTTCAAAGACATGTCCGCCAAGGAAGGGATTTGCATCGCCCACTCTTACAAAATCTACAGCAATGCTGGGGAGCAGAGCTTCGACAAGTTGTTGAAAAAGCTCAGAAGTCACTTGCCCAAGGCCCGGGTGGTAGCCTGCTTCTGTGAAGGCATGACAGTGAGAGGTCTGTTGATGGCCATGAGACGCCTGGGTCTAGCAGGAGAGTTCCTGCTGCTGGGCAGGTAAGTGGCAATGAACAACATGATACCCAAACTTTACCCTTATTCTTTGGCTGCATAAGGACTGCTGTGTTAGCATTTTAGTCTGCGTACCAGAGGAGCGTAACGAACATAAAACATCATAAAGACCAGAGAGAATGATGGAAAGTGAATAGCTAATGTGCCAATTTGTGATGAATGTGAAGATGCAGTCTTCACAACCTCAAAAATCATGATAAGGAATAAGGTGCTTTCTTTAAAGGTGGTATCAAAAAACATATATAAATAAAATTTGTTGGTATTAATTTTAAAAGGTTTTTGAGAATGCATATATAAGCTTGCTTTATAATATAGAATTGTAGAGTTTGGGATTTAAAATAAAGTATTATTTTTCAATATATTTGATATCCCATTGTCTGATCAGCTACACTGGTACTAGATAAAATTATAAAACGTTAGCTTCTACAAAGATTGATTTGTAATTATCCAGATATTTCACTTGATTGATACAACTTACTGATTCCATGTGGCTATAGCTAAATCTATATTAGTATTTTCAAAGAAATAATAAAAACTCAATACAATGTGACTATGTATAATATAAAAATGCACGTAATGTACACGTTATTAGATATACATTTGCGATATACGTATTGTGAAGTTTCCTATGAGCAATTAATTCATTTGATAAAGGAGGGTGTGTACTAACAGAACTGTTACTTGGAAAACCAAAATACAAAGAGAGCCCATGTGTGTTCTAGTCCCAGTACAAACCCAAGATGCATGAAAGATGACTGTGTTAACTTCTCTCGAGGTCAGGATCCTGTGTACTAAGAAACACCAATACGTGATCTACATCTAAAAGATGGGCAAGACCAATGTCATGTGTCATGTACTTATGTGTAGGTCCCTCCTCTTGTCCAGCCTTCTTTTATTAAGTCCCAACTGGGTAGGTGAAGTTCCTCTCAGACTCTGTGTAAGAGTAGGAAGAAGGGCCGGTGCTTTACTTATTCTACTCATTTCAAATGATATTATCCTAAAACAGCATCACAAAAATGCCCTTAACATCTGGTTAAATGTTTGAGTACCACATATCAAACAAATAAATTATAAAGTATACCATCACAATCACTAAGAGGTTGCTATATTTTTTAATGGAATTCTCTCTGGAGTGAGAAAATGTGATTTTTTTAGTCATAGGGGACTTTTTCAATTCTACCCTTAAATATGTCATATATCATACACCCTTTCTGAAAAACTGGACAATTTGTCATGTATCATATACCCAATCTGAAAAATTGAAAAGGATGGGCCTAAAATATACTGCTTTCTCAGTAACTCTGTCCACAACAGGAAGGCATCTCAGTTGTTATCTTTTGATAGCTTTTAAATTTAACTCCATTTCATTTATTTTCAAAATGCTTAATGAAACTTCTAATTCACATTTAGCTCCCGCCTAGCTATATTTTCTGGCTGTCACTTTATTTACCTAATTCTCTTGTTTGAAATGAGAGCAGTAAATTGATGTAATTATTTTGATATGAGGCCATTTTTCATTCATAATAATTATATTAGACAAAATTTCTTTTAAATTAATGTTATACATTTTGTCTAAAGTATCTTTAATAATTCAAGTCCTGACCTCAATATTAGTTATGTACTTTATAGTTTTTTAGAGCTCCAGAATGTGTCCATTGATACTCTTTATATTCCAAAGTGTGATGTTAATACTTGAGAGGAAATAGAAAAAAACACCAGAGCATTAAACAGTCTGATGTTTTTCTAACAGGAGATAAGATTTTTCAGATCCTATTTGAATCTTTTTCCATCATTAGATGTCAGAATGTAGGCATTATTGACTAAACACAAGTTAATATTTATGATGGCTACGATACTCCACATACAACTGTATTGCTTGCTATACCACAAAATCAAAATTCAAACTTTGATAATTTAACATTAATTCTGGATATACTAAATACAGAAAGTTCTTTCCAAGTTATTTAAACTAGAGAAAACAGATTTGTAATCTTTAGTCAGAGATTATTTAATCCCTTTATTGATCAGTTACTTTATGATTCATATTTACTTGAGCTTTGATTTACTTTATCTATGAGTAATTTTGTTTAAAATTTTTTCTTTATTCTGAATTAAAAAAATATTTCCCTGCAATAGCCACATCTTTACACATTATTTTCTCTGAAAGAACACATCATAATCTTTCAATGATTTGGGGCAATAACATGATCCAGAGTTCCAATTCTCTGTGAAACACTATTTCTTCAGTCACTTTTAATGGGAAGTCACTTGGTGTGTTAATAAAACTATTTGCAGAAGAATTTAACAAATAATCAGATGTTTTATACCAAATACTATATGAAATTCTTTCTTTGCATTATCTCATGCAACCTTTCATTTGACAAATATTTAGTACCTACCTCATTAATATGCTTGAGCTATGTTTTTGGATGAATCAGAAAATAGTTTTTACTCTGATGTATTTCCCAGACAGTAATATAGTCTAAAAAAATCCATGAGAACAATTGACATGTTCATCATGTCATCATGTCTTTTTTGTTGAAAAATAATCTAAGACTTTAAAATGTTTAATAATACTATTATATGAAAAAAACAATTTCTAGGAGTTATAAAGTAAAGAAACTAGTAGCCACATGGATCAGATAGCAGAATCAAAGTCACACATAAATCCAGTAGTAACAACTGGCAATCCAGCCCTGTTTTTTTTCTACAGATTTATCTCCTATAGAATAGTAGAGGCACATGCTAAACTAATAACAAACCCAAGGCTCTAATAGCTATTCCCTAGAAAATTCTATCAGTTTACCAATATGTACTGTACACTGAAGTTTCTTGGTCCTGTCCATCTTTCCAGGGCAGCTCCCATTTTTTATAAAATAATCACACAGAGGCTTACCATTAATTACAAACTGTTTGGTCTAGGGCTCAGGCTTATTGCTAGCTAGCTCATTCATCTTAAATTAACCCATTTCTATTAATCTATGTATCGCCAGTTGTCTCATGGCTTTACCTGGGTTCTATTACATCTTGCTCCTCCGGAGCTCTCAGTGTCTCCCCTACCTCCATCTTTCTTCTCGTTGTTATCTTTGCTTGGATTTCTTACCTGGCTATAACCTATCTTAGCAAAACAGCTTTTTTATTAATCAATAGTAGCAACACATATTCACAGCTCACAGAAAGACCATCCCACAGCAATTTACGCCCATGTTCTAAGATTATTTTGTCTTTCTGTGTTCACCTAATATCATTTTTTGTCTCTTGTGTTGCCTGATTCATACTTGGATGAATGATTCTCAGAAACTAGAAACCAAAGCTGTAGGATATGAACTATTCTCATCATTAGTGAGTCCTGTGTTTCACTCTCTAGGTATCTAGGGACAGGGATGCTTAACATGCCATTCAGTTAACATATTTGGCAGGAGTAAGAAAACTCTGTTGCAAACACCTCCATTCTTCATCAATGGATTTTTCCATTGTGTTACAAATAAATAGAATATGAGTACCTCATAGACCCAGACATTCAGTGTTCCCATTTGAGCTCTGGATAGTCTGTTGTCTTGGTGTTAATAAAGTCACATTGTCTGGATCCATGAAGTCACTTTGCAAAACACCTTCGCCCGTATATAAGAAAGGAATCAGAAGTAGAATCGTAATAGCATTTCTAAAGGTGCTTATTTTTCTAGAATGAATATACTGTCTATTTTTTTTTAAGATAGACTCTTTCTATGTAGCCCTGGTTGTCCTGGGACTCATTCTGTAGATCAGGCTGGCTTGAACTCATAGAGATCCATTTCTCCTTGCCTCTCCAGTTCTGTGATTAAAGACATGCTGTCATGCCCAGCATGAATACACTGTCTTATTTCTAGACTTGATAGTATAGTACCAGAGATACAGCATTTAAAAGTTATAAAATTTAATATAAACTTGGAAATGATAATATTTTAATTAGCTATTTAAAGATAGTTTTGTTAATTATATCTGTATGTGTGTTTGAAATGAAACTCCATCTAAAGGTAAATGCAGTTAAATTTCAAAACTACTTGGAAATTATAAGCAGAAGTTCTTAGTATGAAGTAACTCAACCTCCATTAGTTTTAAAATGGAAAGAATAAGCGTATTCTAACAAATACATTTGCAGATAAACTAGTAAACAGATATTCTAGTAAAACCATAATAATAGTTATTAACCCTGAGTGACAAATATTCCTCTTTATCCTTACATGCCATCAGTTTCAATTCAAAACTAAAGTCGTTTGCAAACACGTATGCTTAACTTCTTCCAGACTCTTTGATACAATTAAATTGCCAGGAAAGACCAGAGAATTTTTAATGGAGTTTCAGGAAGGATGAAGGGCAAGGATGGAAACACAGACAGAAGAGAGAGTGCTTCATTTCTATTCTAAACAGTATTACACAAGTCAGGACTTACATGCTTATGATTTTAATAATATCACTCTTGTACAGGATAGGAAATAAAAGATTTCAATAGGTTTAATGGGCAGACAGGATAACTTACCTAGCTTACACAAATATAAATAATGCAAAGACATAAGAATCCTGACAAATAGATGTTTCAACACTTGGAATATCTCACTTTAATTTTGTCTTACGTTTAGTTTTGTTGTGTGAGTTCATCTTTTGAACATTTAAACAACTTGATAAAAATCCATGAATACTATAGACATGTGTATCATACATCTGTAATCTCAATAAAGCTAGAAAAATTGTGTCCCATCTTGGCTATATTTTGTTGTGTTCATATGCATTGATTTGGCAAGACCAGAATAATCACATGAAGTTCTGTCTATAAGCAGCCAGCTGTTTAGTTGTATGTACATCAAACTCTCTAGACCATATGGGTCAAGCACAGACAGTAGAGAGAATACATGTAAAAGCAGTCTGTAACAGAGTATGATAGATGCCATTTTTGTGCATCTTGTACAGAAAATGAAAAAAAAAAGTTAAGAACATTTTATAGCAGTGTTTTGTTTGTCAATATGTAATTTATAAATAACAGTTTTAAAGGGGGAAACATATATGCAAAGAAATAGAGAACTGACAGATTTCTATTTCTTCTCCAACACAAGGAGTTATTAAAGTATTTGCTAGTTGCTAAACTTTTAACTTCAAATGTCCTCATAATGTTTTATGCTGTAACTTGAAAGTGAGAGTCATGGTGCACATCTTTCCCCATACCTATAATGGATATAACAGCTCAGTTTTCTGCAGCTAACCTCTTATACAGTCATGCTCCTAGTTCATTTTATTTCTGTTTATATTTCTTGATTGATTTTAATGGCTCATTTTAAATTAAGGAAAATAAGTTATTAACCAATGTTGAAAATGTTTTTAAGCCAGTTATTTAATTTTAAACTTGTTGTGGCATTTTAGACATGTAAGAATATAATTTTTCACTGTCATCATTAAGACCCATAAGATTTGAATATTTCCTTCAAAGGCCAGTCAACGAAGTATGCATAGTCATTTAATTTTGGATTCTTGGGAGATCAAAGCTTAAACATATGGGAACAGGCATCGTTTAAAGTACTCTAGAGATAAAGCAATAACCCAAGCAGGTTGACTCCTCAATTGGAGCAGAAGTAAAAATCATTAGTAGGGGTAAGTTTAAAGGTTTGAACACAGAAAAATAACACTTACTCACATTGTAATTGTCAATGACAAGTAAAGAGGGTGCGTGTGTGTGTATGTGTGTGTGTGTGTGTGTGTGCGCGCGCGCGCGCGTGTGTGTGTGTGTGTGTGTGTGTGTGTGTGTGTGTTCTGTGCACATGCATGTGTAGGTGGTGGCACTGGGTTAACAACATGTCACTAAAGTGTAGAAAGCCAAAAGAAAGACATGATTAATAAGCAGTTTCCTATATTATCTTTAAAATATTACTTCCTCTGTTACAATGAGAAGAAAAGATTCTGCTACACTATAATCAAAAAGGCACAATGAGGAGAGGACAGTTTAGCTATACTATAATAAAAACAGTTCTCAAAATAACACCAAATTCAATATTTCCCCTTGTGCTGTCACAGAAAGTATTGTGAGATTTAACTCTGTGACTGTTTCAAAGATAGATTAAACAGTAGCCCAGTTTTCATTTGAAATCAACGGGAGTGAGTCATAGAGCCTAATGTATGCTAAATAATTAAAGATGACATCTTTGATCTATAACTACATGGATATTCTAACACTGCTTCTACCCTCCAAAGTCATAGGGAAATTGTTGCATCACAGGGATGTCATTCTATATTTTTTAAAAAAGGCCAAGTGATGCATGCATGCATGATTCTTCCAACCTTATCAGATAGGTGAGTCTATTCCCAGGTAAGAAATGGAGTAGAAAAGAATTAAAATTTTTGTATCTCTACCCCTTTACCACCAAGCAGGAGAAAATTCTTCCAAATGCTTGATATTGGAAAACTAAGATATTCTCTAAAGTCCCTTCTTATGTTGATCTTCTTAACTTAGCTCTGAAAATTGAAAATCTGAAACTCAGAGGTATAACTTGTCTATAGCCAGCAAGATCAATAGATGTTTAACTTAAATTTGGGTGTTACTGGTGCCCTTAAAAGGTGTTCTGGGTCTGAAAAACAGAAAGATCTAAAAAGGAGATAAGAGGACCAACAATGGAGAAGAATTTTGAGTAGAGTGAAAACAACCCAGAACTTCTAAGTCTTCTATTAGACTAGAGCATTTACATCCCAGAGTTATGCTAGTTTGGGAAATGACTGTACTTATAAAATACATTTAGGATATTTTTATAGCTGGATATTAATAATACATATTAATAGAGTGCTGTGTTTAGCAAAGACTTTTATATATTATTGATGTTGTGTGTGAATTTATTGACTCTCTTTAGCAAATCTATTTGGAAGCTATCTTTTACCTAATTTTATAGCTGAGGAAATAGAAAGAAAACCTACTTGTTAAAGACCATACAGGCAGTGACAGAGAGGACATTGAGAGGAAGCCTGTGTCCTTAACCATAATGGTGAAGCATCTGGAGGTCTTTGGTGATCCTTATATTCAGAAATAAATTTAGCCTTACTGGTATGAAATATCAATGGCTTTTTTCTCTTTGGCCAATATAGAGAAACTGTGACAAAGAAAAATAGGGTAATTAAATTCTTCAAAACAGAGTTTTCTTAAAGTAAAAATAAATCCAGTGTCCCTTTCTTTAAAGAAAACAAAACAAACTATACAAGCCAACAAACAAACAAACAAACAAAAAACAGTGACGACATGGAATACTTGAGCCAACCAATTTTCACAGGAAATCACTGTGGAAAAAAAGCGCAGGTTTCAGTGAGTGAGAAAAGATTTAATACACTTCACACGTTGGGCAAACATCTGTAGATAATCAAAGACAAACACAGAATACTATGATTTAATAAAAGCAGGTCAGAGCCATGTGCTTTTCCTTGGTCTTCTAGAAAACTGATATGTTTAATGGAATTCACACAAGATGAGGTAAAGCTTTACTGAGCATAGTCACGTTCATTTGCCTAATGTCTTTGGCTGAATGATGTATTGAATAGTTGTTAAAGAAATCATGTGTCCTATGAAACCTAACATATTATCTGTCTGTCTGACTACTTCAAGATTTGGAGATTCTGATCCTATGTTCACAAAAGTAAAGCTGTCACTAATTACTTATACAATAATATTAAGACTTACGCTTTCAGCATTCACTCAGAAACTCTTGTGCTTTGCATGTTAATTTTGTTTTTAGATTTCTCTTCTCTTAGAAGTTTAGGGACTCGGTGACACCAGTAGGACTAGTCATAGGAGTTTTGTTGGATAAATAGGGACAGGTTGTAATGTTTAGCACTGTGCTTCTCACTACTCAGAAAGACAAGAACAATGGAGTTTTTAAATTTTTTCTTCAACTTCCTGGAACATATTGTTCAAAGTAACAAGAATAAGCAATACACCTAAAAGACCCTCTATACAGCTCTGAATGATTCGGTTTTATCTAAAATTTTTAATATTGCTAAGTACAATAGGGGATGTACATTTTGGTTACACATATTTGTCCTTCTAATGAAAGCATTTTTATTACATTCATTTGCCAGATTGAGTTAATGACATAAAGTAAATGCTTCCTTTCTTTACTTTTCATGCATCTTTCTGAGAGTCAATTTATATAAAAATAACTTCTGACAAACTTATGCAAAATAATCTTAAGGCATTCCCCTTGATTCTCTTTGAACTCTGTAATCTGGCACACATTGTCCTTTAACATGTTGCTTGAATCTGCCTATCAGTTTTCCTACTATAATCCAAAGTGAGACCACAAATTATAATTAACTAGGAACAGCCTGAAAAGATGGTTTAGCACTTAAGAGCACTTGTTTTTGCAGAGGACCTGAGAGTGACTCACAACCATCTATAATTCCAGTTCCTAGGGGCCCAATGCTCTCTTGTTATCTCTACAAGCACCAAGGATGCATATGGTATGCAGACATATATGTAGTCAAAGCGCTTATGCACATAATATAAATATTTAAAAGTTGATAATTAGGAAATCATGGGCCCAGTTGGAACAGATACATATCAAAATCAACAGCGAATCCAGTACAGATACCTATGAGCTGATTATGAAAACTCACTCTTTCTGCACAGTGCCAGTTTTAAGACATCTTCACCTTCTTGGAATCAAAACTTATATGCTGTCTCAAATACACCTGCCTTAACAGTATCATCTGCAGGGCTTCCTCCCTGAAATCACATGCACACTTTGAACTGCACAGTTGGGATTATCATGTAAGATGTTTTCCCTACCCTTGTTGGGGTTTTGAATTCCAGTACAGCCTTGTAATAGTCTAATGACTATTCATTTCTGCTCCTGTCTTTTCCTCTTTCTCATTATCTCAAGAGCTTTTTGAAATGTGGGCAGTGGGTTGTTAATCTTCATGCCTTTTACACCTAACACATTATATTGAGAATACTTGAAACTTCAGATAAAACAACAACAACAACAGGTTTGGCAGTTACATATAGCTAGAGTAATTTCTCCGATAATTATCATTACACTAAATAGGCAAGATTCTAGGTCTTTTGAAGACACAAAGCAAACTAAAGGCATGCTGTTGGGCAAGAAAGCCAGCTAAAAGCCTCCTGGTAGAGGACAAAGATCATTCCTCAAGATGCCCTCCCTGTAATTTTACTGAAGAGCTCTATTTCATAGCTTTTAGTACTTATGGGGATAACTGGCTTTGGCCAAGCATCAGTGAAAATGTCTTCTCTATGTTACATAACCATGCACTCAACTAATCAACTTTTCCAATGGGAAAAGTCAGCTTATTAAAATACATTGAAACAAAGAAGCGTGTAGACAACTTTGGATCATAATTGTGCTTTTACACAAGAAAAACTAGTAGGAATTAACCTGTCTGTCTGTCTGTCTGTCTGTCTCTGTGTGTGTGTGTGTGTGTGTGTGTGTGTGTGTGTGTGTGTGTGTGTGTGTGAGAGAGAGAGAGAGAGAGAGAGAGAGAGAGAGAGAATGTGTGTGCACATCTATACAGATGTGTGTTGAAGCCAGAGGACAATCACAGTTTTCATTCCAGAAGGTGCTGGCCACATTGTTTTGTTTTGTTTTGTTTCTTCAGACAACTGTATTCACTGGTCTGAAACTCACCAAGTAGGCTTGAGTACTTGCTGGTGAGTGTCAAGTATTTACCTGAATCTATTTCCCCAGTGCTCATATAATAAGCACATGACATGTCAGGGACTTCTTTCTTTCTTTTTAAATGTAGATTCTAGGACTCAAACTCAGCAACTTGTGCCTGCAAGGCAGGTACTTTAATCTCCTCTGCCCCTTATTTTATGGACAAAACCACACATCTGATTTTTAAATTACTGTCATTTCTCCCCACCTTCTTCTCCTTCTCATTCTCCTCCGCTTTCATTTAGTACATAACTACATGTGTTCCTTCCCTAAACAGTCTTGCTCTTACAGCCGCCTGATAACCACAGCTGCATTTTCTCCTCTTGCATGTTTGACTGTGGTTAAACTGTTCCTATCTTTCATATACACTATCAAATGCAGTTACTTTATTTTGTGGCTCCTGCATTTCATTCCTTGATCCAGGCTTCTCTGAAAATAACATTTTTGTGCTTATTTTTTTACTTTGACTCAATTAATTCAACCATATTTTAAAAAATGCTAGGAACCTTAGGATTATTTTCTTTAAGGCAGATAATACCACATAATCTTTCCCCACTTAAATAGCAATAATGCTTCCTTCATTAAAATTCATGTTTAACAGGACAGGTTCTGTATTGGTGTAACAGTACTATAAATCTTTTTGTATATTCACAGGTGATTCCATATTTTGTCTTTGATATTAGTTATATGGTGATGTAGTGTCTTTTTAATAATGTTTCACAGCATGAATAAGATCAATAAGGCACATAATCTCAGTTTCATAATCTTGTCATTTGTAAAAATTGTTGCTCAACACTAATTTTAGAAGTTTGTGAATTATAAAAATAGGGTGTTGGGTACTAAATATCAAAGGCTGAAAGTTGCAGTGATACTAAATGTTCTAAAAAAGAAAGGATGGTTTTCACACATATTTTTATCATTCCATAATGCTATTCTGCCTTGTGAAAAGTGTATTATCCTCAATTATTACAGTGTTTCAAGATTTTGTTTGTAAGTTTTACATTTCTAATTATTGTATGGTAAAAATCCACTGGGTGTTTTTATGATTCTTATGCTTTATTTAATATTCATAATTTTCTACAGAAACTTTGTGTTTTCTGTTGCTGGAGTGGTCCCAAGCTCCGCAGTTCCACAACCCACGTATAAAATAAACACACAGAAGCTTACATTATTTAAACTGCTTGGCCATTAGCTCAGGCCTATCATTGTCTAGCTCTTACTCTTATATTTAGCCCATTCTATTAATCTCTACTTTGCCACGTGGCTCGTGGCTTACCGGTACTTTACATCTTTCTTCTCCTCGTGGCGGCTCCAGGCACTCTCTTCTTCACCTTCCTGTTCCTTCAATTCTCCTCTCTGTTAGTCCCGCCTATACTTCCTGTCTGGCTACTGGCCAATCAGTGCTTTATTAACATATTTGTCATACAGAACATCCCACAGCAGTTTTCTGCTGGAATTATAACTATATAATTGTAGGATAACTGAGTCATCCCCACACTCATCACCTTCTCCAATTATTCCCCTTTCTCAGCTCTCTACATTCACTAAAATCTATAACTTACCTTGCACAATAATAATGACAATAGGTAACCATTTCTGTACTTAAATTGAGGAAATTTGGATTATAGTTTTGTTTTTTCCATAATATCTTTATGGTTTATGTTTATCAAATTTACTTTCCCCCCCTTCTTACACTGAACTAACGGTCATCCCAAATATTTGCATTTTTATATCAAAATATACAAATTAGTTTCTCTCTGTCTCTGTCTCTGTCTCTCTTCATACACACACACACACACACACACACACACACACACACACACACACACAGTTTTCCACAAATAAGAATAAGAAAGAAAGAATAAAATTTTGAACCTAAATGATTGATATAAAATTTATTCCATCTCAATTAATAATTTAAGAGTTTATATTTGCATTCCAGTACAAGATAGTACAAAACACACATATATTCTTATTCTTTAAAGATCCATGAATTTTTGTTTCATTTACAATAACTCTAGTTTTAACAACATTATAAACTCCTTTCCTGTATTTTCACCCATGTTGCATTGTCCTCTCATCCATTCTAGTCCAACCACTACAGTCTTGAACTGTTCTCACCTAAGGGCCTTTTCAACAATAGTGTGTCTAAATCAGTCTTCCCTCAGATCTCCTTATTATTAGAGTTTGCATCTGAAACGTTCATTTATACACCACCTTCTCAATATGCTTCCCCAATTCCCCTATGTAAGTATTTCTACCCAGAACCCTCACTCTTACTATTTTAATTAACCTTTCCCTAGATATCTTCATTGGATTTCTCATCTGAAATCTTCATTTATAAACTTCCTCAACGTCCTCATTTGTGGATAAAGCATATGCCCCTTCACACAAATCCATCTACTATCAACTTTATTTTTGTTAACAGTGCTTGTTGCTTCCTAATGCCTTATATAATTTCTTATTAATTTTGCTTATTGCCATTCTCATCTGTGATATAAATAATCACCATGATGGCAATTTTCTCCCTATTCTATTTACTGTTATGGTATATGGAAAAATACCCTGAACAAAATAACTAACTAATGGTCATATCTCCAACAACAGCAAGTTAATACAAAGATATTACCAATTATACAAATCATTTATGCATACTGAGAAGAGTATTTCCTTTTTATGATAGAAGCAACCTGCTATAATAGAACTCTTAATACCCAGTGTGGCAAATAGAGTTACTTAGAGTTTCATGGTTAGAAGGCTAGCAGAATTTGAGATGAGAGACAGCGGGTGTTGGGGGAAAAAGCACACTTCTCCCTTACAATTCAAGGAAGAAGATGCAGGATTTCAAACCAACAGGACAGTCCTCTCACTGCTGTTCTCAACTTAATTTGGACAGTTGAGTCTTCACTCAGAAAATTCACATAGCATATTTGAAGACAATTGAAAACTGAAATTCTAGACCTCTTCATGAATGTGAACACACCCATTAAGATGAGCCATTTGAGTCCATGCTTGATCCTGGGGTATGACAGAATGCCATGTCCAAGTTGGAGCATGACAAACCTGTCCAGGAGGTGGCCACAATAACAGTGGCAGAAGTAAAGTAGAGGTAGATGACATTCCCAGCAATTATTTGGTTAAGCTATTATCATTTGCATAAATGTTGAATTTGAATTTACATAGAGGTTTCTGTGTACATTTTCATTTCTCAAAAAAAAGAATTGTTTGTATCAATCATTTAGCCTCAGAAAAGGTACATCTTTTTTAAAAATCCATTATAAGTCACCTTTTTGCTTCCTGCAATCAGCTCTAATGATAGGTCAAAAGTATTATGATCTATCCACCTTTAATACAGAATTCTCAAGAAACAGCTATAGCTTGACACTTTCATTTTGTCTTTGTACCTTCTAAACTAGGTTTAATGATGTAACAAATTAAAAAAATTAAAAGTCAGTGTTTAGCACTTATGTGGGGAATTGTATTTTTAAGTTTATATAATTTCATGATTTTAAAATAAACAAAGTTTTGTGGGTTTTTTTTTCCAGTTTGACTTAATTTAGAATATTTCTGTGAATTCTGAGGCATGCCATGACCATAACAATACTAATAATTTATACTGCATTGTAATGTTAAAAATGACAAAATACTTTTGTGGGCATTATGCCATTTAATCCTGTTTAGCCAGTGACTGCATGCATGACAGTTCAGTGACAAGATGGCCAGATGGCTGAAAACAGACACTGGGCGTTCAAACACACTAAACACACTAACTACTGTCTAGTCTTGCAGGTCCACAAGCTCTTAGAAAACATGCATGAGGTCTTCAAGGTCTACTTTAAAATGAAAGCAGAAAAAGTAAGAAATCCAATTGACTATGTATATAATTAGTCTGACCAGTGAGTTTATATGTTTCTGCCTGGCTTTTCCTTTCTTCTTTTTAGATTTATTTTTTTGACTTACATCTTCAATAAGTTTCTTTTTGTTTCTATATCATTGACACTTTGTATTAAATATAACATAGTAAAAAAAAAAAAAAGACCATCCAGCCTACATGCAGATCATGTAGTTCCAACAGTATAGATATAGTTGGAGTAAGTAGCTCTAATTGTAGTATCTCTTATTTCATATAAATTATCAGTTATATTTTTTCTATTAGAGGCAAGATATTTGTACTAGTCCAGTCTGTTCAAGAATGAGACACCATTTCATCAGTTGCTTACATCCCTTTTCCTTTCTACTTAATTTTATAAATGGATAAATGAGTTTTATCTAATCATAAAGCTTTAATAAGTCCTTTTTATTGCAGAAGTAAATATCCTTTCTGATATGAAATGACAATACTTTATGGTAATCACTTAGATGCTGGGAAAGTAAAAAAAAATGAGTTACTGGTGCTCTAATGGGCCTAGATTATTATATAATTGTTAATAAACTCAGTGAACTGCTATGTGAGCATTTCTCTTCTCACATGTACACCTTTAAGGAAATCATCCAGACTGAGACATGAGGACTTTGAAAGCCAGGTGGATATGGACAATGGAAAATGCTTTTCTTTTAAGGTGTGGGAGAGGAAATGAGAGAATCTGAATGGGATGAGACAGGATCACGATGAATCAAACACAAGACACTTCCAAACTGAAAAACAAAACTAAATGGTCTTTCCTATATAATAAACTAAATATTCCCTCATATTATATACTTGGTCTTTAATTCAGAATGTAGACCATGCCACATTTTTTTTTTTTTTTTGGTTTTTGGAAACAAGGTTTCTCTGTGTAGTTTTGGTGCCTGTCCTGGATCTCGCTCTGTAGACCAGGCTGGCATCGAACTCACAGAGATCCACCTGGCTTTGCCTTCTGAGTGCTGGGATTAAAGGTGTGCGCCACCACCGCCCGGCTAACCATGCCACATTTAACACAAGATATAAAGGTGTCTGAAGATACCCAAGGCAATATTAACTCTTACATTGTATCCCAAAGTATCTTAATTTATTTCAATGTTTCTTTTAAATACAATGATGAGTTCTTAATTCCAGACAGTATAAAGATCTGATTCTAGCTTGCTTCTTCACTTTGACAAATTACATGAAATATTAATTTTTAAAACATAAGGCAGATTTTCAAATAGTGTTCATAGTACACAACTTGTGACTTACTGTCTGATTTACACTCATCAGGAGTATTCTGAGATGCCTAGAGCTGTAAGTTGAGTGATATTGATTCTCTCATCTTGACAAGTGTCACAGAAAACACTGATTTGTTTGTTTAAGACACAACTCATGTCTCAATTTATATAATTAATATAGCAGAGTAAAATATTAATAAAAAACATTGTCAGCTGTTTTTGTATGGTATCTGCTTCATTATCAGCCAACATATGTGATATAAATCACAGAATGGGAAGCTCAGCAAGACTTCAAAACAAGACATTAGAATCAAAATTGCTTCCTTGACAACTGATAAGTATCACAATGAGGAAAAACTAAGGGAGGGAAATTGTAAAAATAGTAGAAGAAAGCTAAGCTGAACACAGCTCTAGCTGTGGCTCTCTGGTGGAGAAAGGGAAAGCTGTAGTCTCATCTAAAGAGTGTCTTAGGCCTCTCACTGCTGCTATGAAACACCATAACCAAAAGAAACTTGAGAAGGAAATGATTCATTTGGCTTATACTTCCACATTTTAGTGAATCATTAAAGGAAGTCAGTACAGAAATTCAAACAAGGCCAGAACCTAGAGGCAGGAGCTGATGCAGAAGACATGGAGTGTTGCTGCTTACTGGCTTGCTCTCTGTGTCTTGGTCATTCAGCCTTTTTCTTTTTTTAAATAGAACCTAGGACTACCAGCCCAGGAGTTTCCCTATTCACAGTGGAGTGGATCCTCCCACATCAATCACTAATTAAGAAAATGCCATACAGACTTGTCTACAGCCCAATTTTATGAAGGCATTTTCTCAACTTAGGCTTCCTTCTCTCTTATGACTCTAACTTGTGTCAAGTTGACATATAACTAGCCAGCAAAAAGGGTAAATCAAGTGTCCCTGATGATAAGAATCTAGCAATTCTGCCCACTGTACAAGCACACAGCTCTCAGAAGCTTTACAGTCAGCTGTAGGTCTTCCTAAGACAGGGATATCCAGTGAGCTGGTTACATTTTGCAGATGGTCCATGTGATTCAGAAAGTTACGTCTGGGGCATCATTTTGAGAGAGAATTTAATGCTTAAAATTGAGCTACCCTTGGGAGCTAATAACAAAATAATCATAAGTTATGGAGATTAAATATAATCTGCTCAAGCTCTAGAGTGAGAGGAAACCCTGGGAGGCAGCTGTGGAAAGTCAGGGAGCTGGACACTGACAAACACAGACAGACAATTGGCAAGAGGTTCAAACATTCAGTTGGCAAGAGGTACAACCAAAGCAGTGAAGTATACAGAGAAAGAGAGCCCCTGCAGTCAGTGCTGGGGAGTAGACCTCATCAGTTCAGGATAATTCTGAACTTTGAAAGCAGTAAACCTAGGGTCAGATAATATCTCCAGGACCTGCTTTCTTCATAATGTTCATTCCTGTGAGCTCCAAGATCTCTGAAGCCCCTGTGGAATCCTTTACATCCACAATTGCATCCCTCCAACCTGCTGGAGGATTAATGCTTAGTGGTATTGAAACTACAAGGACAAGTCATTCTGTAGAGATATCCCCCCTGTAATTGCTTCTCATATTCCAATCACATCTGTGAGACTCCCAGATAGACCTCTAACCACTCCAGTGAGTATGATTTGGGGGTCTTAGGGTGTTTTGGGAGAGCCTACCCAGTCCTCAGAAGTTACCCTTTCACTTCAGAAAGTTCTTACACTTGCCCCTTTCTTCATTTTCCATTCCTTTATGTAGTGTTGACATCCTCTATCTCTTTTCATTGTCCCTTTTCTTGGACTCATTTATTTAATTGATCCTCGCGTTTATCCTAAATAATTTTAAATATGATGAACAATCAACATTAATTTTGTGTATTTCTGTTTTGTGATTATTAGTGAAGTGTTAGTGGAAATTAATGGATTTTCAATGTATTTATCTATCTTGTATGGTTTGTTATTGTTTCTGCCATCTATTTACTATCAGTGGGATTTACTATCACTTGGGATTGAATCCTAAAAAATACGCTAATTATTAGAAAAATCCTCGAGTAAAACAAGAAAAGATATCCAAAACATCAGGTCCTCAAAATCCCAACACCAATATAAAATACCGGAAAAACCAGGCATATGACAACTATAAAAGATCACACCAAGCACTAATAAACTTTGAGATACTGATATAGGTTTATGTCCAGGTGAAGAACTGAAAATATTTTTTTTGAATTTATT
>CABHPP010144477.1:0-39942 GCA_902168425.1 Peromyscus attwateri | reverse complement strand
GAGAGAGAGAGAGAGAGAGAGAGAGAGAGAGAGAGAGAGAGAGAGAGAGAAGTTCATTGGTTTTTGAAGGCAAACCTATACATACTGAGTTCTGCTTACAGTGCTAGGCACACACAACACTTTAGAAATATTACTAAGAGAAACCCACTCTATCCTCTGCTTACATAGGCACCTCCTGGGATCCTGGAGTGGTGTATTTGGGTCAAAACTAAAGAATGCTGCCTGCAGAATCTCAGAAAACTTCATGCCCTTGTGTTAGGGGGAACAAGCCATGTTCCAGGAGAAGTCTGACTTGGAAAAAGAATATTCCATAGATATTTCACACATCCTATAATCAAAACTTCCAAGAACCTTCTGTAAGGGGCCCTGGAGTCAGCATAAAACAAACCTAGACACAAAATTCTCTGCACAGAGGAGATTTAATTACCCCTACTCTGGGGCTAGGGCAAGTTGTGGTGGGGAGCACAGCCTCTGGATCAGGCAAAGACAGCAGCAGGTGTTTCTGCAGGAGTGGCTTTTAAGGAGAAAAAGGGAAGTCTGTGTTAGGATGAGTTGGTAAGTCCTGATTGGACATGTTAGCCAGTGTAGCCAAATAATGAATTTTGATTGCTGGACTTGGTATTTTGATAGCTGGACCTTGGAGTTTTAGTCAGACATAAAAAGTGGCCAAATAAGGGACTATACCTTGGGGACTAGCTTTAGGAATGTAATCCAATCTTTAGCAAGGCAGAGGGAAGGGAGGAGGTCAACCTACCAGTGCCGTGTTTGCCATGCCCGGGCCTGTTAGAGAGCCCCTCACATTCTGTGAAGTTCATTCTTCCAGCGCAATGCTTAATCATCCCATTGATTGGATTAGCATTTGGGCAAGAACTTCTTCAGAATATTTGTTTGCTCTTTGCAAATCTGAGGTTTTGAGTTTGAAAAATTAGCATCCTTAGGTGGAGATAATGGCTGCTCTCTCTACTCAGTATAGCCTGTTTCAAATCATTAGGATTGAGATCTCAAAGTACAGGGCCCACATTAGTGACACACTGTATGTAAGAAGAAAGCACCATTCTTATGAACTCTAGTCTATTTTTCATAGTATATATGTGACTTATTTTGTGAACTGTACTCATGTAATATAATAAGACCAAAAATATATAGTCCTGTAGTGGGTGGCTGTTTGAGCCATGCCCTGAAACACCACCCCTAGTGAGGCAGCTGTAGCTGTTATACCTGCCTATGACCTTGAGGTACCGGCCTCTGGGGCATGGCCACTGGGGACCCTTAAGACCTGGGATGCACATACGCTGGTCTCTCTTGGCTACCTCGTGGTTCTGGATGCTGAGATCTTGGACCAAGCTGTTTAGCATGGGAGATAGCTCAGATTTCCCTGACACTATGACAAATCTCCTGTGGTTGTGAGTTTACCCCCAAATAAATTCCTTTGATCATTAAATAGACTTGGTGGATTAATCCCAATATAGTCCCACTGTTTACATATGCTTTAATTATAGAGCCTCCAAGTAGTGTTACAATTGTTTATGTGTATCTATAATGCACATGTTAAGCAATTTATTGATAAGGATTGCATTCCCTACAACCAAACCAAACCAAAACCAGCGAACAAACATAAATCAAAATCCCCTGCATTGTCTTGGTTTCTTTTTCCATTGCTGTGGTGAAATACCCTAACAAAGCTGACTAGAGGGGGAAGGGTTTATGCTGGCTCACAGTTCAAGGTATAGTTCAAGGAGTGGAAGTCCAGGCAGCAAGAGTTTGAAGTAGCTGGTCACATGACATCCATAACCAAGAAGCAGAGAGGGATGAATGCCTGCTGCTGCTCAACTCCCTTTGTCCACATACATAGTCCAGGATCCTAGCTAGGAAGTGGTGGTGCCCACTGTGGGTGGGTCATCCCACCTCAATGAATACTATCAGGATCATTCAAGGCTTGTTTAGCAGCTACTTGTTTCCCTGTCCTGGGATAGCTATTGGTGTTTAGTAGCAAATGTGGAATGTATGTCTCTGCTCTCATTGCAAAATCTGAAATCTGTAGTAAGATGAGATCATAGGAAGTTCACAAACTTGCACCCTGAATGTAATGAGCTTTGTTGTCAGTCACCAGTTCACAAATAACAACATGGAGACTTCTTATTAATTACAAAAGCTCGGCTTTAGCTTAGGCTTGTCCCACTAGCTCTTAGAACTTAAATTAACCCCTTTATTTTAATCTACATCTTGCCTTGCTTCATGGCTTTTTAACCTTTCTTTCATTCTATATGTCTGACTCCTTCCATGTCTCATTGACATCTGATACTTGCCTAGATTCATCTCCTACTCTCTTTCTCTCTGTTGGGAAGTCCCACCTATACCTCCTGCCTACCTATTGGCCATTCAGCTCTTTATTAAGCCAATCATAGTAATAAATCTTCTCATGATGTGCAAATATCCCACAATACCTGAGCACTCAGCTCCACCCCACTCCATGTGCTTAGTTGGCAGGTGAATCTAATCAGGTGTCTCAAAGGCAATAGCTGAAAACTAAAGATCGAAAACTAAGGAAGGGGACTTTAGAAGAGTATTCTAGGCCTAGGGAAAGCAGATGTTCAGGAGGCTGCAATCAGAGGCAAGTTCCCTCAACTCCAGAGTGTGTCTTCTAGAAGAGTCTTTCAAACACTTCGAAACAACACTGAGACAGGGATGAGATCCATTTTGTTGTTGTTATTGCTTGTTTGTATTCTACAGAGGACTGTGCTACAGAATCAGCGGTTTAGATCTGTGCTTCATGGGTTGAGGTACCACCTAAAATAAGTTCTTATTCTGCAGCATTTCAAGATGGCTGAAGTCACAGGCCCTCTTCCAGCACATTTTATAATGGACCCCAGAGGCAAAGTAAAGGCTCCCTATGTGGTTTCTTGGGGATTTCAGGCTGCTCATCTGCTGTTACAGACTTCAAATGTATCTCAGTTTCTATTTGAATGCTAGTTAGGCTTAAATCAAACGAATTATCTGATATTTTAAATAATATGTAACAAGGATTGTAGCATGAATCTTAAAAGGTCTTGTTAATAAAAGCAAACTCAGAGCCAGGTATGGGATGAACGCTGAAAAATCAGAGAGACAGAACCAGCCACAGCTACCTCTCCTTGACAATTCCTCAGCTGATCCTGTTTCCTCAGACAGGAAACCTCTGTGTCCTCATCCTAATGGATCTCAGTTGAACTGCTGCTAAAAGCCTAAAAGCTTAACCAGGCTCTAGTTCCTGGTTTTTACACCTTATATACCTTTCTGCTTTCTGCCATCACTTCCTGGGATTAAAGGTGTGAGTCATCATGCCTGATTGTTTCCAGCGTGGCTTTGAACTCACAGAGATCCGGATGGATCTCTGCCTTCAGAATGCTAGGATAAAAGGTGTGTGTGCCACCATTTTCTGGCCTCTGTATCTAGTGGCTGTTCTGTTCTCTGACCCCAGATAAGTTTATTAGGGTGCACAATATTTTGGGGAACACAATATCACCACAATGGATGCCAGAATTAAGCAGATTATAGAGCAGCAAAACTTGGAGCCCAGGCAGATGAATCTGGTTTTGCCTTCCCACTCCCGGTCTTCCAGGAACAGGGTCTTCCTTTCATCTCTCAGGCAGGGTTAACAGTAGTGCCTGAAGTACTGTAGCAATGACGTAGAGAGCTGGTGTTCACTACCTGGAGTCTCAACAAGGGATGGTCAGGAATGAGAGCAGTCTTTTGATGTCTCCCCTTTTACTGAAAATAAATTTTTTTCTTACATAGTATATTCTAATTTTGATTTCCCCTCCCTCTACTCCTCTCAGTTCCTCCCAATCTTATTTATCATCCAGATCCACCCCTTTTCTGTCTCTCATTAGAAAACAGACAGGCTTCTATGGGATAATAATAAAACATAATAAGATAAAACAAAAATTAACATTAAGTTTTTTAAGTAGCTTTAATGGAACATCATTTACATACTATGGCAGTTCTTCACTTTAATAGTATAATCTAATTTTAGTTAATACTTTAATTAATTAAAATTTAAATCTCAAATATTTAAAATTGATAAGTTAATATTTTCATAAATAATTAAGTTTATTAAATGTTAAACTATTAATTAATTTAATTAATGTATATTTAAAGTAATATAGCATATATGTGGTGTATATATATGGTGATAGTTGTCTTTTTTAAAATTTCATAAAAAATTTAATTTTGCATATCAGTCATGGATTCCCCATCTTCCCTCCTCTCACCCACCCCTGCCTTCCCCCCAATCCACCCCCTATTCCCACCTCCTCCAAGGCAAGGACTCCCCTGGGGATTCAGCTCAGCCTGGTAGATTCAGTTGAGGCAGGTCCAGTCCTCTCCTCCCTTCACCAAGGCTGAGCAAAGTGTCTCAGCATAGGCCCTAGGTTCCAAAAAGCCAGCTCATACACTAAGGACAGGTCCTGGTCCCACTGCCTGGGGGCCTCCTAAATAGTTCAAGCTAATCAACTGTCTCACTTATCCAGAGGGCCTGATCCAGTTCCATGGGGGCTCCTCATCTATTGGTTCATAGTTCATGTGTTTCCACTAGTTTGGCTATTTGTCCCTGTGCTTTTTCCAATCATGGTCTCAATATCTCTTGCTCATATAATCCCTCCTCTCTCTCACCGATTGGACTCCTGGAGCTCCACCTGGGGCTTGGCTGTGGATCTCTGCATCTGCTTCCATCAGCCACTGGATGAGAGTTGTATCACGACAGTTAGGGTGTTCGGCCATCCAATCACCAGAGTAGGTCAGTTCAGGCTTTCTCTCGATCATTGCCAGCAGTCTATTGTGGAGGTATCTTTGTGGATTTCTGGGGACCTCTCTAGCACTTTGCTTCTTCCTGTTCCCATGGGGTCTTCATTTATCATGGTATCTCTTTCCTTGTTCTCCTACTCTGTTCCTGATCCAGCTCAAACCTCCCACTCCCCTAAGCTCGCTTTCCCCTGACTCTTGCCCTTCATTACCCCACCTCATGTCCAGTTTGCTCATGTAGATCTCATCCATTTCTCTGTTGTTGGGCGATCCCTGTGTCTTTCTTAGGGTCCTCTTTACTAGGTAGCCTCCCTGGAGTTGTGAGTAGTAGTCTGGTCATCCTTTGCTTTACATCTAGTATCCACCTATGAGTGAGTACATACTATGTTTGTCTTCCTGAGTCTGGGTTACCTCACTCAGGAGGATTTTTTTCTAGATCCATCCATTTGCCTGAAAACCTCATGATGTCATTGTTTTTCTCTGCTGAGTAGTACTCCATTGTGTATATGTACCACATTTTATTTATCCATTCTTCAGTTGAAGGGCATCTAGGTTGTTTCCAGGTTCTGGCTATTACAAACAATGCTGCTATGAACATAGCTGAGCATGTGCCCTTGTGGAATGATTGAGCATTCCTTGGGTATATGCCCAAGAGTGGTATAGCTGGGTCTTGGGGGAGATTGATTCCCAATTTTCTAAGAAAGCGCCATATTGATTTCCAAAGTGGTTGTACAAGTTTGCATTCCCACCAACAGTGGAGGACTGTTCCCCTTGCTCCACATCCTCCCCAGCATAAGGTGTCTTCAGTGTTTTTGATCTTAGCCATTCTGACGGGTGTAAGGTGGTATCTCAGAGTTGTTTTGATTTGCATTTCCCTGATGATGATTAGGAATGTTGAGCAATTCCTTAAATGTCTTTCAGCCATTTGAGCTTCCTCTGTTGAGAATTCTCTGTTTAGCTCTATAGCCCATTTCTTAGTTGGACTATTGGGCATTTTTTATGTTGAATTTCTTGAGTTCTTATATATTCTGGATACCAGCCCTCTGTCAGATGTGGGGTTGGTGAAGATCTTTTCCCATTCTGTAGGCTATCACTTTGTTTTGTTGACTGTGTCCTTTGCTCTACAAAAGCTTCTCAGTTTCAAGAGGTCCCATTTATTGTTTCTCTCAGTGTCTGTGTTGCTGGTGTTATATTTAGGAAGTGATCTCCAGTACCAATGAGTTCTTCCTACTTTCTCTTCTATCAGGTTCAGAGTAACTGGATTTATGTTGAGGTCTTTGATCCACTTGGACTTAAGTTTTGTGCACGGTGACAGATATGGATCTATTTGCAGCCTTCTACATGTTGACATCCAGTTATGCCAGCACCATTTGTTGAAGATGCTTTCTTTTTTCCATTGTACAGTTAATTTAATTAATGTATATTTAAAATCATATATATATATATATATATGGTGATAGTTATCTTAAGAAAATAAATTTTTAGGTATATTACAACTTCTGATAACTTAGTTGATATAATTACAGATACAGTGAAAACAATGAATGATCAAATTTACATGGCTACTTTGATAGTTTTAGTGATCAATCTTCCCAAAGAATTCATTCTCTAATAGTTTTGTTCTGATTTCTCTTTTGGATACTAAAATGGATGTATCTTTTAATATTTGTTGATTCTATTAAGGAATATTGAAATAGGACTAGTGAAATGGCTCAGATCATAAAGATGTTTTCTCTACAAGCCTGGGGACTTAGGTTAGATTACCAGAACCCAAGTAAAGATAGAAGGAAGAATTGACCACACAGAGTTGTACAATGGTCTCCACATGTATGCCATGGTATGTGCACACATGAATGCATACACACACACACACACACACACACACACACACACACACACACAAATACATAGCATTTAAAAGTAAAAATTAAATATTGACGTGATCTTTATTGTTTTTCAGAAATAGCAGTCTGTGTTGACTGATTTTTGGAATGTATATGTGGATGATGTGCATGCATGTATGAAAGATGCATGTATGTGTATATGTGCATTTAGGCTCAAAGTTGACATACAGTCTTCTTTAATAGGTCTCTGTTTATTGAGGCAGGGTCTCTCACTGAACCTGGAGCTCCCTGAGTTTTGCTGGTCTAGCTGGCCAGTTTATCCCAGGGATTGCATGTCTCTGTCTCCCTAGTGTTGAGATTACAGATGGTCATCATACCTACCAGGCTTTTATGTGAGTTCTGAAAATATGAACCCCAGTCGTGATGTTTGTATGGCAAGTGTTTCATCCACTGAGCCATCCCACCAGCCTTTGACTCATGGTGATTATTCAGACAAACAGAGCTTTAGAACCTTGTGACAAAGCATCTGTGAATAGAAAAGTACTTTCATACTTCGGTGTTATAAAAAAGTCATTGAAATCATCTTGAATTCTGTTAGAAGCTCATTGAAAGAGAGGCTCTAAGAACGGTCATGATGGCTGTGTATAGCTCCACCATTATTCAGACACTATAAGAGCAGGTACTAGCTGTGAGATTTGAAACTGGATTCCTTAACTGTGAACCACAGCATCCTTACTTGCTCTCTTATAGTATCAAATTAAGGCATTGTATCAAGTATGATTATTCCCAGGTGATTTGAAGGAAACCTTCAGAGATGGACTTGAACATAGCGTGAAATTGAGAGTTATGACACATAAATGTGAAATACTACCATCAGAAGGAGGAGGCAGACTGGTGCTAGGACTAGAGCCCAGGAATTAGGGTCTGTTGATGTCTGGCTGTACTCATTCCTAGTTGGCCTTTAAAATTTAACCATCCTATAGTGTCTGTTTTCTATTCTCAACCCAAGGTCAGTTCTAAGCCCCACAGGGTCTCAGACACCAGGGGAAAGTTTAATTGCATTATATAAATGTCATGAATTTGAGGTTCTTAAGCATTTTTGCTAGCTAGAGTTGGGGCTATTTCAGAAGACTTGATGCTGGTTGAGTTCCCAGAGTCTTGGGAGACAGACATACCCCTTTACCTCTCTAGCATCTAGGGCTGCTTTCCTTGGACAGTGACAAAAAGGGGGCTGTAATCAAAGTTTGAGATAATGCTTTCCCCCTTGGGTTGCAGAAAGTGGTATCAGCAGAACCTTGAGTCTGTTGTTTACCTCTTTGATACAAATGCTCAGAGCAGGTAATATATTTTTCAAATCTGTGGCTGTTTTTCTTTTCCAGCTTGATAATGCCTAGTTGACAACAGGCAACAGATATCTTCACAGCAGTTTTAGACTCAGAGGTCAGAAAGCACTGGAGGATTTGAGTAAGCAAGGAATAAAGTAATGGGCAGTTGACCTGTCCTTCATGGTTTGGGAATGAACTTTTATTGAACTGAAATAAAGTTCTGGTTGATGGCCTGGGAAGCAAGGCAGCTGAGTAACCTACTATTGGCTTAGTGATTCCTCTTATACCATGGCTTCTATTGATCACCACTGCTAGTGGAGCAAATGCTCTCTGATGTTCAAAGACATCTCACCTGATGGGTATATTTGTTAACAGTAATAACAGGGGGTCACATTCTCATTTTCAATATCTCCAATGTAATGAAGATACCCTGAGTCAATGAAAGGAAAAGATTTAGAATATAATAATGTACAGAGAATACCATAGTTGGTCATGAGTTTTAGAATGGTGACTTAAGATATATGAAAACCAACAGAAACTTTTCTTTTTCCTATTAAGAAACAGACTGATTTGTGTGTGTAGGGGGGTGTCACATGAATGAAAAAGAAAATTGGGGCCTGGAACAATGGCTCAACAGTTAAAAGTACTTGCTGCTCTTGAAGAGGACCTGGGTTCAAGTGCCAGGGCCCATATCATGACTTATATCCATCTGTAACTGCAGTTCTAACCATCAGTTCTAACCTCCCCTGACCTTGGAAGCCACCAGGCAGGTACTCACATGGTGCACAAACAGACATAGAGACAAAACACTCATACACACCAGGTCCTCTGTATATATATTATGGCTTCTGGTTTAGCGTTTTCTATGGGATTCCTGAGGTGTGAACAAGTTTGTCTCTGACTCTTGTGCCTTCTCTTGGGCTTTTTTTCCTTTTGTTGGTTTGTCTTCTCCAACTTCAATGTGATGGTTTTTGTTTTATCTTTTTCTTTTTTCTTTCATTAAATTATTTAAAATGAATAAATTAATGAAAACATAGCAACCAGGATAAAAGTTAACAACTGAAGTATCACTTATACTTGCCAGGAGAGAGAAAATCAGTTTTCTCCAACAGAGTAACACTGGGTATATCAACAACTCCAGGACAGGCCTCATGTTCAGGAGTAGTTGACCAACACATAACAGACTCCACAGGTTTTGTGTGTGTGTGTGTGTGTGTGTGTGTGTGTGTGTGTGTGTGTGTGTACAGCCGGTGTTTTTGTTGTTTTTCTTTTTGTGTGTGGTTTTATTTTGTTTTTGTTTTGTTTTTTTGGGGGGTGGTGGTGGTTATTGTTACATTGGGTTTTTGTTTGTTTGTTGAGAAAGAACTTAATGTTGGGTGGGTAGAGAGGATAGATCTGGAAGGACTTTGAGGAGCAGAAGAATATGATCAAAATATATTTAAATTTAAAGTTGTTTTAAATATTAAAAAAATCTTCAAAGGGAAAAAAATCTCTGGAAGTTGAAGAAAGGTTTTTTTTTAATTTATAATTTTCATTGGATATCTGTAGTAAGTAGAAAGAAATGTGATTTAGTAGGAGAAGTGGTAAGAAATGACAGACTCAGGGAACAGTAAAAGAGAGAGAGAGACAGAGAGAGATGGAAAGAAGTCCGGGGTCAAAGGGGAGGAAAGGAGTAGAAGGGAGATGGAAGGAAGAATAGAGAAACCAAGTATCGGCAGCAGAGACAAAGACAGGAGCGGGTAAGAAAAGGACAAGGAGGAGGTGGTAGGATGAGAAGAAGGCGGGCAGAGGGAGGGTTCACGGCAGCTACAGAGGGAAGATGAAGGCTTGTTGGGCTCCGAGTTGGCCACATGCCCTGGCTTGAGTCCTTCCCTGTGTAAAGACACAGGTCATCAGAATCAACACCCACCTGCTCTCCAGCATCTGACTTTGATTTCATCCTCTGCCTATAGCTGGTGTCACTTTCCTCCCCATTTGCATCCTCACTGATGATTCCTAGCAGCTTTGGTCTTTGTTATTGGTCATGACTCCAACAGGACTTAGAAGCTGCATCCTTGCCCTTCTCTGACTCTGGGAGCCATTTCTCATCACTGAGTCTATTTATGTGCGTGCGTGCGTGCGTGCGTGCGTGCGTGCGTGCGTGCGTGTGTGTGTGTGTGTGCCAGAGCACCTGTATAGGGTTATTTCCTTTAACCATCCCTTTTCCTTTCTAAATACAAGGTGTGGCCATTCTTTTGTAAACTTTCTTCTACTCTCCTCTTTGGGGCTCTGACTTCTTGTCTGCAACCCATGCCCCATGACCTACTTTATAATCTCATGCAGGGAATTCCCAAATCCCACCCATTTCTGATGGTCTGCCTACATGGTGAGGCAATCCAAAGAACTCTTCATTGCCAGTCACTTTTGCACTTCCGAGGTCGAATGGTTCTGTGTATGGATTTGACCTGGATGAATGTTGTTGGCCCCTTGGGGAGCTTAATTGAGAAGTTGTAGAATCTTCAAAAGCTGGAAAGACTGGAATGTCCTTAGAGTATTGAGCGTGACCTTGGAAGGGATTAAGGTAGTCTCTCAGTCTAGTTCTCTTTCTTGAGAAGTTTATTTTTTGAGAAGGTTGAGTGGGGCCTCCTTAGTCTCTCTCTGACTTCCTGTTCAGCTAAGTGACTCTCCTTTCTACACATTGCTACTCTGATCTTGTGTCATCTACCACCTTCATCAGAGTCCAACAAATCAGGCCACCCAATCTTAAACCTGGTGTTTGAGATTTGAGTCCCCCAAACTGTGAAACAAAGAAGTCCTTTTTCTCTATGAATAGCCTGCCCTGAGTATTTTGTTATGTTATTTAGAAGCAGACTAATATTTGGTCTTCTTTTTTATTTTAACTAGAAAACTGGGTACAGAAATGTCCTAAAATGACCCAATTTTCCTTTTGAAATATTCTGCTAATTTTTTTTTTGCTTTATCTCTTTTCCTCAGTTAGTTTTAGATAGCATGTGTTTGGTTTTGTCTCTTTCTACTAGAGTGGCTACTTCCTGGTGACAGGCCATTGTTTGACTTCATTTAAACACTCTTTACATCACAGAACATTCTGCTCATAAGTGATTTTTGTTAAATTACATTTCTTAGAAAACACATTCTTTAAAAAAGATTTAATTTTTATTCATGTGCATGTGTCTGTGTGTGAGATGTGCATGTTCATGTAGTGCCTACAGAGGCCAGAAATGGGTATTGGATCTCTTGGAACTGAAATTGTAGGCAACTGGGAGCTGCCATGTGAGTGCTAGGAACTGAACCTAGGTCTTTTGCAAGAGCAGCCAGTGCTTTTAATGTCTGAGCCATCTTCCCAGCACCCAAACAAATGCTTTTTGTAGTCAACTTAATAGAGCAATTACTTTGAGAAAGCTATCCACGTGTAGCTTCCTGAAATAAATAAATATTTATAGCAATCATCTAATAGCAAAATTATGAACAAAACCTGTATAGTTTCACATCCATGTAGGTATTTATTCTAATAAGCTCACAAATTAAGGAAGATAATAGTAATAATATCTAATGCTTACTATGTGATGCCTCTGTCTTAAAAAATAGCTTGAAAACCTTGCATAAATTATCCTTAATACCTACCATAACTTTAAATGGTATTACAATTAATATCTAATAGATGACTGAGAGGTCAAATAACTAGCCAGATGCAGCACAGCTTATTATTAGTCACCCAAGAGTCAACTGAGTTTAATTCACATAATTGTTCCATTCATGTTTGGTGCATCTACTCTGAGAACAATATTAGACTCAACGAATCACCTAACTCCCTAACACCTGTTAATGTGAAACACTATACCTGGTGCCTCTGGGGACTCAAGTGAGAAAGGAGCACATGGTTTAGTCTTATGTTGCTCAGGGTTTATGTTTGTGAACAGTTTTCTCAGAAAACAACAGACTTGAACGCATATAGCATATGATATAATTAGAGTAGAGAAGTCAACTCCAAAGCTGCAGAAGGCAACAGGCTGTGCTTCAGGACTCATCTGTTATTAACATTCCTTTGGAATCCATTCTCTTGAAGATTCTCTCTGAAATCAGTCTTGAGGCCTACCGACACTAGAAATAATTATGGAGAAAGAACAAAGTAGTGGTACTGTGTGTTGTAGGAATTTACATTTTAGAATCCGAAATAAAATTCTGGAACAGATTTTTGTCCTTCATGTCTTAGCCAGGTATCTGAATCTTGGATTTTAGCCAGAGATGCTGTGGTATCTTGCAAGTGCACTAAATTGATTAAATAAATGGGAATAAAGTGCTCTGTGCAGGTAAGTGCTTGGTGCCAAGTATCTATTCCCTTCCCTATACTGCTCTGCCTTCCATGTCACTCTTCTAACCACTATGGACATGATAGATTGGTGTCATGTTCAAGATTGATAGGAAGATGGGGGCATTTTCCATCTGCCTCCAATAAAAACATGAGGAGAGCCCCTGCAGCCTTGATTACTTGGTCCTTAAAAGTTCACAGGGATGGTATTTTACTTTTCATGAAAGGTTTTCATACACTATCTTTAAATTTTCTACTAGAACATAATTTTACTGATAGGATCTCAAGTTCTTCCTACCAAAAGCAATTTTTTTTCCTTTGTAACATTCAAATATTTGAAGCTATGAATGTGCTACCATATAAGACAACTAATTAAACTCTGCTTTACTGTACCAAACAAACATACTGGCAGTTGTCTTTGAAGTCATTAGTGCACACCAAAAATAAAGAGCAATTTAGAAGAGAGTAGAGATATGATTTGGGGGGTAATCTACAGTTTGACATAATTGGATATAATTCTTTTATGATTATTTGGTAACTATCAATTTCACAATGGATGGAAATTCTTTTTGGAGCCAGAGGGAGGGTCTTTGACCATTTGTACTTCTGAACTGTCTGAGTTCCTGTCCTAGGCACTGTTCTATTGCGGTGAAGAGACAACGAAATCAAGCCAACTCATAAAAGAAAGCATTTAATTAGGGACCTCCCTACAGCTTCAGAGTGGTGAGGAGCATGGGGGACACAGGCAGGTGGTGGAGAAGTAACTGAGAAATTTATATTCCATACACAGGTGGTGGTTAGGGGAAAGGGAGCAAGACAATGATATACCTCCTATAACAAGGCCACACCTCCTTCAACAAGGCCACACCTCCTTCAACAAAGCCACACCTCCTTTAACAAGGCCACATCTCCTTCAGCAAAGCCTCATCTAATCCTTCTAATCCTTCTAATCCTTCTCAAACAGTTCAGTAACTGGAGACTAAGCATGCAAAAAACATATGAGCTTCTGGGAGCCATTCTCATTCAAACCACCATGGTTTCGAATTGACTATGTCTTAAGGCTAGATTTTGAGAGAAACAATAATTTAAGCATACCCTCTTGAAATAAAGCTAGGAGAACCAAAAGAAGACAGCCATTTCCTCTAGAAGTCCTTTAACAGAGAGATAGTGATGACAATGTAATTGAAATCACTGCTCTTAGATAGGGAGAAAACAAAAATCTTCTGGTAGTAACTAGAAAAACAATTATAATCTTCAAAACATCATAAATATGATACTGGGGAAAAAACTTTTTACTGCTTATGTCATGAGGAAGAAGAACCATTGGCATACTAAAAACATGTTCCTTTGGAATTGTAACCTCCATGATGGCATGGCTCCCATCATCAGTCATAATCCCAAGAACCCTAGCAATCATAGACATCTAACAAAAGGGAGCAAATTCCACAGGGTAGTCTATCCCTGGCTAGGTTTGCTTGCTTTGTTAATTTTTTAAAGGATAAAACATATATATTTTGAGAACTATAACATATACAGTGTTAAAGATTTGCTAATTGAGGAGAAAAACTATATGAATTCTTTTTAAATTTAGCAGATATTAATATCTGTTGCATAACTTTCTGAAATTCTGAGATGTCAGGACTACCTTAGGCATACCATAGGAAAAAATGATTTTAAAAGGATTGTAAAGTACAGCACTAAGAGAAGCATTTGGATTTTTAAATTTCCCTCCAGTGAGACTTAATTGACAAAATAAGCAAAATGGGCTGGAGAGATGGCTTTAGAGGTTAAGAGCACTTGCTCCTCCTTACATGCTAGAGACTTATATGAATTCACAGAGACTGAGACAGCATGCACAGGGCCTGCGTAGGTCTGTACTGGGTTCTCTGGTTTTATATTATGAGTTCCGGCTTAGTGTTTTCATGGGACTCCTGAGTGTTCAAATGAGTGGGTCTCTAATTCTTGTACCTTCTCTTGGGCTCTTTTCCTTCTGTTCATTTGTCTTGTCAAATCTGATGTGTTTGTGTTTTTTTAAATATTATATTCATTATAATATAATATAATATAATCATCTCTTTAAAAAATAAAACTAAGTTGGATGAGGTCCCAAATTTCCATACTAGAGCACACCCCAAATTACCTAAGTTCCTTTCTCCTAAGAGTTCTGATGTTCCCCCACATCAAGTTTACCATAGCCAGTAAACAAACCTTTAGCATTTGACCTTGGGGAGATATTTTAGATTTGAACTGCAGTAGTCACCAAGTCTCTCTTGGTGATTCCTCGTCCCTTCACAAGTAAGGACATAGCACAACCTGTTTAACTAAGTATGTCATAGTAAATATATCCAACAATGTCAGCGTCTATCAATTCAAGCACTTCACCTTTATTACATCTCTTTGGTTTTCTTGTTTATTAAAAACCTAAAATGTTAACAAAAAGTAAATAAGCAAGCAAATAAATTTCTCTGCTTAAATTGCCAAAAAAAAAAAATCATGTGGGAGATAGTCCTCTGGGCTTATCCAGGGTAGCACTATTTGCTATGTAGGGGATCCAGGACTGTGGCGAAAGTGAGCGGAACACTAGCATGCGTGCATTTACTGCTGTCTTCTGGCTACAGACAAAATGTGACAGCTGCTTCAAGGCCCTGATGTTTGACTTACCTACAATGATGGACTGTTACCTGGGGCTGTGAGCTAAAGAAAACCTTCTCTCTTAAGTTGCTTTTATCAGAGTAATTTATCACAGCAACAGAAAAGGAACTGAGACAGAGGTCCAGCTGCTGTTTTCATCTCTCAAAATGTTGCAGAGGCTCCCATGGGCTCTCCCAGCACACTGTGTTCCAAGGGTGAGGGGGTCCATGGAGTCTGCCAGGTGTTTTCCCATTACCATCCTCACTTTTCAAAGAGTTCACCAAGGAGCATCATCTCCAGATGTTAGTGATGTCTCTCTAGACCTAAATAAATGATGTCCTTCTTCAAGTAAGGAAGCAATAGCAAGCTGCCATGTCTCCACTCTTCCTTCATGAACTTGTTTTCTACCCAACTCTCTAGTTAAACTCAGACACCTCTGGCAGTTTCCTGCAGGTAGAATGTCTCCTTAACCTTACCTTGTATTGGAAAGATACACATTGGAGAAGAGAATAAGTTAAAGTGTGTTTCCTTCCCAGGATTAATAAAAAATGCATTAGCTATATCGAAACAAAAATCAAGATATTACATTGCATATCAGTGGTTGGCTTCTCATAAATAATAGGCTAATGACTTCAATATTAATATCTCGACTAATACATGGTAGAGGCATCTGGACCTGACTGTAAGGATATTGCCTGGTGACTGCTTGTGGGCCCAGATGAACTCTGCACATTGTTCACTAGCTCAGGAATGCTTAAGTCAGAACAATAAATCAGAACAAAATTTCCAAACTCTGTGAGATAGAAGCTCTGTATATAAAATGTTCTGCCATCCCTTTCCCTCATGTTCTCATCCCCCATCCCCTCTCCTCTATTCACCCCCACCCCCAGTTTACTCATGGAGATCTCCTCTGTTTCCCCTAAAATGAATTCTAAAGGTGTTTGATTTTTTTTTTTTTTGAAACACGGTTTCTCTGTGCAGTACTGGCTGTCCTGGAACTCACTTTGTAGACCAGGCTGGCCTCCAACTCACAGAGATCCACCTGCCTCTGCCTCCCCAGTGCTGGGATTAAAGGTGTGCACCACTGACAGTTGAGCTGGGAGAGGGACGGAGTGGGAGAACAATGAAAGATATTTTGATAGAGGGAGACACTATGGGGTAAGGGAGAAACCTCATGCTAGGGAATTTCCCAGGAATCCACAAGAACTACCTCAGATTAGACTACTAGCAATAGTGGAGAGGGTGCCTGAACTGGCCTACCCCCGATAATCAGATTGGTGAATACCCTAACTGTCTCCATAAAGCTTTCATCTAGTAACTGATGGAAGCAGGTGCAGAGATCCATAACCAAGCACCAGGCCGAGCTCTGGGAGTCCAGTTGAAGAGAGTGAAGAGGGATTATATGAGCAAGGGGGTCAAGATCATGATAGGAGAATCTACAGAGACAACTGAACCAAGCTCGTAGGAACTCACAAACTTTAGACCGACAGTTGTGGAACCTGCATGGGACTGGAGTAGAACCTCTGCATGTGGGAGACAGTTGTAGCTTGGTCTGTTTGAGGGGCCCCTGGCATTGTGATCAGGATTACATGGTGCATGAGCTGGCTTTCTGGATCCCATTACCTATGGTTGGACACCTTGTTCACGATTGATGCAGAGGGGAGGGGCTTGGTCCTGCCTCAAATGAATGAACCAGGCTTTGCAGTCCCCTCATGGGAAGCCTTACCCTTTTGGAGGAGGGGATGGGAGTTGGGGGGAGGAAAGGGGGAGCAGGAGGAGGTATGAGAGGGGAAATCTGTGGTTGGTATGTAAAGTGAATAAAAAAATTTTAAGTAAAAAAAGAAAATGTTCTAATCTGTAAATAGAGTCTACTACATCATAACAAAAAGCATTTCAGATGAATGACTTTGATAAATGACTGTACACAGTTCTGAGATATTTTTTTCTTATCATATCCTTTCCATCAAGAGAGTATATAGAGGAGTGTGTAGGTGTGTCAGAGTGAGTGAGCATCCTACAAAGCCTCCATCTCCTATCTTCATAATTTCAAGCAAGCACTAATTTTGTTAGAGTCTTTATTTTGCTTAAAATGGAAAAATTAACCCCAGTCTCAACTATTCACAGGTGGATCATGAAAATCAACAGAGAAAATTTAGATCATAATAAATTATAAATTTTGATGTGTATATTAACTTCCAATGGGATATTCACTTCTATATCTTCCTTCCCCCCACCTCCCACTGGACATCAATATGGTAATCTATGTAGATGTCTGTCTGTTTCACACAAGCTAACCATCTGAAGTTGCCTTTTGCTACACTAACCATATAATTGTGCTGGTGGCTTTTTCCAGGTTTGGGAAATCATGTACGTTAGTTCATGCTTCCTCTTAATATTCTGAAGCTTCCCCTAGACTCTGTTAAAAAATCATGATGAAAAGTGGGAGAAAATAATTTATTTGCATCAACTTTTTTCCAGTGTTCCACTGGCTGATCAAACCCACATTTCTTCTATTCTTTATTACATGAAGTATAAATTATGCCAGAGAGGAGAAAAATGTAATTGTATTATTTAGGGATTATATTTTATAATGATACCTAATTTTATAACAAAGCATGTACTGTTATAGAAATGGAAAATAAAGCATCAGATGGAGCATTTGAATGGAGACCAGTGTGGTTGGTGTGCATTTTGTCCTATTCAGAACTACTTTTGACTACTGATTACTCTTCTGTTTAGTAAGAACAGGTCATATTTGTTTTGAAGTAAAATGGATTCTGCTGCTCTGAAAGGTCTTAGTTTTTTTTTTTTTTTTTTTTAAGTCAGTATGTACACCTGAGGTGTGGAAGCTCTGAGCTCCCTTGAAAAGTGTACCACCCCATGGTTGCTCAGGTTTAGCACAACTGGTTCGTTGATTGGCCAAGAGCTTTATCAAGTCCGATGTGAAGGTCACTTGCACGTGGTGTGTTGGGGTGGTGGGGGAATAAGCACATCTTTCAAATGAGGAAGGCAGATCTTTTTGACCAGGTAATCCTTCTGGTTACTAACCTACAGGTTGGCTTTGTTGTGCCTGGCTTGCTGGCCTCTTTCTTCTGTAGTGGATTCTAAATATCTCTGTCAGTCAGCTTTCCACTGCTGTGACAAAGTCTCAGAAAAAAAATAAGTCAAAAGGAGGAAAAGGTTATTTTAATCGCTGTTTCAGTCCACAAACCCTCGGCTCCATTGGTTTTTAGCTTGTGTAAGACAGTGTATCATGGGGTAGAATGTGGTAGAGCAACCTGCTCTCCTTACAGTGGCCAGGAAGAAGGAAAGAAGGAGGAGGAGAAGGAGGAGTTAGTGGAGGAGGAGGAACCCTGAAATCCCCTTCAAGGGCATAATACCAGTGAGCTAAGTCCTTCCCACTAGGCCTCCATTCACCATGCCATTCATCAGGCATGTGGGTCTTTGGAAGACAGTTAAGATCCAAACTATAACAATCTGACTGATTTCATGCCATGTTTAGTTATGGGTATTACCAACTCAGTGATGGATACTAGGGATAATACAGTGAACTAGACAGATTCCACCCTTACTTTCATACATTTTATATTCTAATAGACATGGCAGAAGACAAATAAAAAAATACCATGGTAGTAATACTGTATTCTACGTTATTATAAAAGCCAAGAAGGATACTTAATACACTAAAAGAATAAATAGAAAAGGCCATCTCATTGGACAGGGTGATAAGAGAGGGTATCTCTGAGGTGACTGAAGTAAATACATCATGGCATGTCTCAGATGAAATGTCAGAGCATGAAGATACCTTGTCTGGAGAATCCCAAGGATAATGACCAACTGCTACAAATAGCAGAGGAGATTATTCCTCAAGAGCAGCAGGGAGAAGATGAGGCAGGGGTTCTCTGGAATACTGTTGTTCCTGATGTCATGGAAGGGTAGAGATTTGCGAACTTTTACACTTTTCTATTGCTGTTTTCACAGCCTGCATGATTGTATCCTAGCACATCTGGATGTGTATGAGCCAGCGAAGCTGGCATTACCACACACATCTTTGCAACAGCAAAGAGACAGGAAACAAAAGACATTTTGAGAAATAATAATCTCATTTATGAAATTGGAGGGTCTGGGTTCGGAAAAGGAGTGGAGTGGGTTCTGACCACATTATGGAGAGCACTGAGTGTCAAGTGAACTTTCTATCCACCATGATGTTGACACTAGCATTTTGAACTTACCTGTACCTGAAGCTTCCTTTACCTTCTGGCTTCCATGGCTCTTTAGTCCCCTCGGGCACCTTCTAATACCTCTGCATGATCTGAGACATTCCTGGAATTACAGGGGGCCTCCTTGTCTGTTAGTTGCTATTTACTCATTGTTATTAATTTAATATTTCAACATGTTGAATGCCACCCCTACCAGCTCCATAGAGCTATGATGATATTTTATCCGTGTTCAGGTAGGTTGGACAGAGACACAGGCTCAGACTTCAGACACACTTGGAAGCCTGTGGGAGCCTGTTCTCGGGTTCCTCGTGGCTTTACCCAGCAGGTCCATATAGAGGATGATTAGGACCACGGGCCTGAGTGCAGCTGTCTGAGATGGTCTGCACTTGGCTGTGCTGGGGGAGGAGGTCTTTTGCTCCACCCCTTGGCGTCTCTATAAAAACCCTGGGGCAGAGACAGTCGGGGCCTGTTGGAAAAGGTTCCAGGCCCTCTTGAGGCTATCCTTTATTTTCTATCTGTTTATCTCTGCAAGATTCTCCGCAATAAATCCTTCTATCTAATATTTCCTGCTGCTCACACTCAAGAAAACTCTGGGAAGCTGTGGGGTTGGTGGGCAAACGCCCCACAGAAGCCTCTTTTTTCCTAAGTAGCAGCCCAGGCACCAAGAAAAATACAGAACATGAATGTCAAGAAATGCTCCTGATTTGATTCACTGGGCTTACTTGTTTTCTTGTATTAAATTCCTCTCTGACCTGAGCCTTCTCCATCCGCTGCCTTGGCTCTCTTTAAGACACGGGTTATTTTCCTGTTGACAATCTGGATAATTTTTCAAACCTGCAATACACAGCCATACTCCTTCACAGGACTTTGAAACGCTTTGCACGGTGTCACCTCTCAGCATTAACTTTTGTCACTCCCACACTTTCCCATACAGCTTATGAGACAGGCAGGCATAACAAGTGTGACAAAGCAAAAATTTCACACCCCTGTGTGCAATTGCCTTGACCCCCACAACACAGGGTGTGTCTTGCCTGTCAATGTTTTTCAGTCTCCTCACTCCCCAGGAGTCTCCTGCCTTTCCACAGCAGCCATGGAAATTCATTGGCATTTAGAGAATTTATCCCTGACTAATCTGTGGCATCATTAGCAGTGTCTGCCTGAACCCTGTTCACTGGGCTCATCAGAACACAGAGCTTTGGATCTACCCTGTACTCATTTCCTAGCACTTGTCTCCCCTGCCCAGGCTCCCTTCAGAACAGCTCCTCTGAACCTCAGTTCTCCTTTTCATCAACTTAAATGAACTAAAGAAAACAAGTGTTGCCGGGTAGCGGCACACACCTTTAATCCTAGCACTTGGGACATAGAGGCAGGAGGATCTCTGTGAGTTCGAGGCCAGCCTGGTCTACAGAGTGAGTTCCAGGACAGCCAGGGTTACACAGAGAAACCCTGTCTCAAAAAACAAAAAAGCAGACAAACAAAAACCTACTGTCATTATTTAAAGAACTCTTGATCAGAACATTTGCTCTTCAGAACAGCTGCAGACCATGAAGTTATGTGGCCTCGGGCCTGTTGTGTGTTAGTGCCTTTTGTTCAAAGGACAATTGAAGAGTCTAACTCACATCTAGCCATTTGATGGGCCCTTTAGATTGAATGCCTAATCTTAGCAGGAGGCTAGCAAGTTTGGGGCCAGCTTGGGCTGTATGATGAGATCCTATCTTATGCATACCTCCAGGGAAGTCTATTGTGCTAGATTTTTAAAGACTGTGTGCTTCTCTCCATCTGAGTGGCACACAGAACAACTACCCATCTGCTTCTTGTCTACTGTCAGTGAAATTTCCACCTACAAGGACTAAGCATCTGCATCACTTAGCTTCCTTTCACTGACAAACACTTGTGATCAAAAACTTATAAAGGACAAGTATAGGGATGAAGACAGACAGATCACAGAGACTTCCTGGCCAAGTTACCTAGATAAGTGGTGAGCTTCGGGTTCAGTGACAGACCCTATTTCAAGTAAGGTGGAAGCCAGATGTAGACATTTAATGTCAATCTCTGGCCTCTACAGTGAGGGCATGTGCCATACCCACTACCCACCCATTCATCCACCTGCACCATCACTACCCACCTTCCAACTAAATATAAATAAAACTAAAATAAAAAATGAAGGAAAAGGTTAATTTGGGCTTAGAATTTGTGATATTTTAGTCCATAATTGACTCAGTCACTTTAGGGTCTGTGGCAATACAAGATGGCTAGGGCATGTGACAGAGAAGAATGTTCACCTGTGGTGGCCAGGAAGTAAAAACAAGAAGGAGAGGTCAAGGTCCAGTATCTCCTTTAGCTAGTAGCTGGTTTCCTCTGGCAGAGCTCCTCCTCCATCACATGCCGCCTCCCCATAGCTCTGGAACAACCAAGGCTTCAAAACATGGACCCATGAGGGGGCATTTAAGATACAAACTACAGCAGTATCTTTAGCCTATGAAGTCTTACCATATTGAGTCATTGTCAAAGCTGGGCTAGGAAGCCCCTTCTACAGAACCACATTGGATAGATCAGTATGGAGTGATTTTTGAGAGTGTGACAGTGGCAGTGATTTTGAGACAGTGACAGTGAGAAAGACTGACAGAAGCCAGCCCCCCTTCTTCTGCTGCCTGGAGTCAAACATCTCTCCTTCACATTTGGAGGACCTCGTAGTCTAGCAACATCTATTCTAACCCTATCTGGGGGCCCCAGTGACTTTGTCCATGGACACTATAGTTATTACTTCCTGCTGTGAACCTGTTAGTACTTGCTTGTATTTTGGGGATCTCATCGAATGACTTTTTATGATTTTATCCTTGCCTGACTCCTTCTGTTTCATTCAGCTCTTGTTGCAGCCCATAAACCACTAGCCATTCCTTAGTAATGTAGGGCTGCCAAATCAAATCCAGGGTGCCCAATTAAAGTTAAACTTTAGATAAATCACAAATAACATTATAGACTAAGTTTGTTGAAACTACTAAATGGGGCATGCTTAATTTAAAATTTTGTTGTTTATCTGAAATTCAGAGTTAACTGAGCATCCTGTGTTATTATTGGCTGAGTCTAGTAACCCTGCCCAGGTGCTCTCAAGGACACTTACCTTGTTTCATGACCATATTTTCCCCCTTCCTCTTCCAAATTGCCATATGTGAAGTATTCAGAACCCCTCCCATTTCTTCTAAAAGAAAATGCCTATCTCCTCCCAATTTAGTTTAGAGGTTTCTGTGTTGTCTTGATTCTATATCTAATAATGTCTTATAATAATCTAACATGATTATTTATCTTTTTGTCTTACTAAACATTTCCTGGAGGTGGGATTTATGGTCTATTCTTTGTTTTTTCCTATCTCTGGAAAGCAACTAGGTGATTGCCTCCAATTATTTTTTCAGCAATGTTTGTTTGATGGGTCAAGTGGCACCATCGAACTGGCCTTCTAAGTCATGCAGAGAAAAGCCAGGAACAGGGGCGATGATTCAGAGACTGAAAGTTTGTGCTACTCTTCAAGAGAACCTTGGTTCAGTTCCCACCCACACTGGATGACTCACAACTGTCTATAACTCTGGGTCCAGGGAGGGGTCCGAAGCCCTTTTCCATACTCCATGGCACTGTACACATGTGCCCAAATAGACACACATACACATGATTAAAACTAATTTTCTTTTAAAGAGAGAAAAGCCTCAGATCCTCTGAAACTGTAGTTACAGATTGTTGTGAGCAACCATGTGTGTGCTGGGAATTGAACTCAGGTCCTTTGCAAGAACAGCCAGAGCTCTTAATTGCTGAGCCATCTTTCCTGTTCTGTTTATTCCCTTCTTAGTCTGCAGCTTTTCCTGACTTTTTCCTATTCTTTTTTCCTTTTGCTTCTTGTCAATCCATTTTCAGCTCCATTCCTGGGGTGAAAGGCTTTTGGCTTAGTGGGTTCTTAATAATGTATAAGCTGCAGTGCTACACTTCCAGAATAAACATCGAGAGCCTGAACACATCCACAGCTTTCATGGTACTCTATGCTTGGAATTCTCTTATGAGGAAAAATAAAAGGCTGAACATTTGTGTTCAGTTACAAGACTGTGAGAATGTAAGGCCAGAGAGACATCTTGGTGATTAAGAACACTGGATACTTTCCCAGAGGACCTGGGTTCACTTCTCAGCACCCCATGGCAGCTGACAACCATCTGTAAACCCAGTTACAGGGTTCCAGTGTCCTTTTCTGGCCTCCAAAAACAACAGACACACACACACACACACACACACACACACACACACACACAGTGCACAGACATACATGCAGGCAAACACTCATATACATAAAATAAATCTAAAAAAATAAATAGAATGTGAGCATAAATAAATCTGAGACATTTGTGTAATAAATTGTACACAGTCATTGGGATATTTTTTTTAGCAAATATGACAGAGGAACTGTTCCTGGTTGCCATTGTGAAAATAATGAGTCCAAGTTTTAAACAGTGTGATATAAAGACAATAAACAGTGTACTAGTGGGGCTGGGGCCATAGCCATAGAGGCAGATCCATTGGGACCTATTGCTTTTTAGTTGAAATGCTGGGAAAATTTGCTGGTCTTCAAAGTGATCGCATATATTAAAGAGAGTAAAATCTAGCTTATAAAGCTGCTCTATACATTTATATGAAATAGTTTTCCAAATGTCTATGGCAGGCCTACCACATGGTAAGAATCCACTAAATGATATAAATATACAAACATTTAAAATTGAAACACCAAAGCACCTATGCAAAAGCATTAGCATGGTACACTAGTCAGCTGTGGCAAAACACTAAAGGATAAGCAGTTTAAAGGAGGAAAGTGTGACTTGGGATCTCAGTCCATGGGTATTAGCTTTCTTGCTCTGGGGCTTGTGATACAGCTAATACCATGGTGGAGTGTGAACAGCCACTTACTTCATACTGGTCAGGAAGCAAAAGCAGAGATGAGAGGGTTTTAGGGTCCCAGTGCCCCCTTTAGGAGTGTGTCCTCCAGTAGCCCAAATTTCTTCCACTATACCTTACATCTTAATTAAAAAATTATGTATGTATGTATGTATGTATGTATGCATGTATATATGTATGTATGTATATGGGGAGTGAATGCAGGTGCTAGAAGAGGTTGGGGGCCCCAGATCCTTCTGGAGCCAAGTTACAGGTAATTGGAGTTCTCTGGAAGAGCACCATCAGTGCCTAACTGCTGAGTTATCTCTCCAGCCCACCATGTTCCACCTTTTAAAAGATCTGCCACTCCTCAATATCACCATGGACTGATGACTAGGGTACTAGTGTATGGACCCTGCACAGTCACTTAAAGAATCTTTTCCACTAAAGCAAAATCTTAACTGAGAGAGGCCAAATGTAGTAGCATGGATGTCCTCACTTGATGCCAATAGTCATCTCACTTGATGGCCTCACAAGATGGCCTCTTTTGATCTCAACAGTGAGGTCTTGTGGCTTCTAAATATAATGGATTGATTCAAGGAAGCCATATTAATCACTAGTAGTGCAGAGCTGTTTGTGTGAGTGATGTTTAGTCACACAGGACAGGGTAAACTTTCACTGGTCACGTTAAAGCCCTCAAATGTTCCTCATTTGTTTCAGGACAGTGTCACTTTGCATGCTGGTATTTCCTCTACCTTATGTTGCTCTGGTGGACTTCTGGGTTTAAGCGACTTCTATGTGTCCTTTTGTGTTTCTCTCTATCTGTCTGAAAAATGACAGTTTATAATGAGAAAACAAATTTGCTATTGAAAGAAGCCCTGAGATGGCAGGAAGGAGCACACACACAAGTCCCAGTAGCTTCAGCCTTAGCAAGGAGAAAATGTACCAAGAAATTCAGATGATTTTGTTTGCCAGATGTGACAAAGACTTCTACCTTATTCCTTGTCAGAATGAAGTGTGACAGGAGGGACTTACTCTGTCCTCTCCTTCAGCCACCATACTGGTCTTTACCATACCCCCAGTCCATCAAACTGAGAAATCTATGTGGTTACTTTAGGCTTGGTTGTTCTCACTGCTACTCTGAGCTCACATCAGCCTTTCCATTGGGGCTCGCAATGTTACATGTACTGTCTTAGTTACAGCTTACGACTTGGATAACATAATGACTCAGGAGATGTTACCGAGTGGAATACATATTTAGAGAAGAAGGCAGTTCCATTGTGTGTCTGTGGAGGAGATGGTTGGGTCTCTCAAAAACTCATGAGAAACACAAGGATACAAAACAAATCTCTTAAAGCCTAGATTCTTTATCCAGGCAACAATCAACCACAAATAATAATTGGAAGGATATTACTTGTAGCAGAGATTATTCTCTGAGGCAAGCATGTATCCCCAATATTGCAATGCCCCTTGAATCTTAGGTTCCAAAATTTCCCTGTCTTTGTTCAGAGTTCCATAAGATCAATTTTGATGAAGATCTGGCCATGAGACTTACAGTGTGGAGAATTTTCATGCTCTTTTACAGCACTTGGGGAGCAGAGGTCAGAAGGTGGAGAGTTCCAGGCCAGCATGGGCTACATGAGAGATCATGTCTCAACAAAAACCCTTTCACCCAAAATAGCCATACTTTCTTTCTCACCCAAACACACTCACCCAAAATGTTACCTGGGCTGTTTGCTTCCAGTATAGACTGAGTTTTTGTTCTGTTTGTTTTCACATGTTTAGGTAAGATCAATTTTAGCTGCCTCATCCATATCACTGCTTGGGGACAATGAAGTTATATGGGACATTGTAATAATATGAATGGTGATATTCTAAAAGATAGGAGTGCATCTCATTCTCAAGAATATCTGACTGTGATCTTATTTGGAAAAAAAAGTTTAGAAGATATCATGAGGACTCTTGAGCATCTCCTGGATTTTATAGGTAATAAAAGTCACACTGAGGAGTGTGTGTGTGTGTGTGTGTGTGTGTGTGTGTGTGTGTGTGTGTGTGTTGTGTCAGGGGGAACTATGTGAACCAGGAGCTACAGAATGGAATGGTGTGGTCACTAGTCAATGATGCCACAAGAGCGAGAGGAAGTAAAAAGAAGCATCTCCTCTACAGGATTGGGGGAGGCACAGCGTTCTAACACCTGGGTTTAGACTTCTGGCTTCTTGAATTATGAGAGTAAATTCAAACCCCCACAGCAGTGTCAGGAAGCTCAGACAAGCAGGTTCTGGAGTTAGCAGGTCAGAGTTCTAGTCCTGGATTAGATATGATCTTGGAGAAACAGGTAAACTTCTTCAAGGGTTGTTGCATGTACATAGTAGGAGAATGGAAAGTGTTTGCTTGAACAGTGGCAGAGAGACCTCTAAAGATGTATTAAGGTCAACTATCTTTTGCTCCACAGAAACTACTTTTGGTATTTAAATGTCAGCTTAGGTTCTGCTTATAACAAGTGAGAATATTTTCAAATATCCTAACAATGCCTTACTTCAGCACCCTGGATAGGGCTTTGAAGCCATCCCATAGGGCTTATTGACCTCAAATGGACACACTGAGCAGATTGATTTAGTTCTGTCATGCATTCCAATACTACTTCATGGTACTTGAGTAATCTTGATTTATATCTGTTTCATATTCCTCATTCACTAATAGTTTGAGGTTGGACTACAGTTTTGCAGTGCAGATCTTTTGTGTCATCCATAAAATCTTGGACATAGTATATTTGTGGTAGCAAGTGAATAGATAATGAATGGTTCTCTAAGCAGTGTAAGGAGAAAAACAAGAAGATGTGATGCACTCTGAGGACTTCCAGGAATGACTGTCCAAACTTCTTCTTTATATCCCACCATGGGGATTTTGACAAATGTCATCCATATTTTTTTTGGGGGGGGGGCGCTGAGCTAACTTAATTCTTGGTCCACAACTTAGGCTTCAGATATAATCCTGAAGATCATGTTCTGAGAAAAGTCTTGGTAAGTCTACCTTCAACACAACTGCAAAACACTGCAGTTCGACTTATCACACCCATCACAATGGAAACAACCTGCTTATTTTGTGTCTTCATCACAAGAAAATAAGCTACATGAAAGGAACCAGAAAGGTTTACCTGCATTCTCACGTCTGGCCTATTTCCTGATTCTTACTTGTCAGTGTTTAGTAAGTTCTCACGACACATAAAAATCACCATATAATAAAAATAATATTGTTATTTTCTCTTCTTTATTCCAAGTCCACCATTTTCTCACAAATTTCTCTTCCTATGTACATTGGTTTGTCAGGGAATAAAGTATCTGATTTGCATATGCTACTTTATTAAAGATAAAATAGCTTAAAGAGTTAATGGATGCAAAAAAAAACCCCTACTTTCAGAAATGACCACTTTGATCCTTCAGTCTTCCTTTCTAGTCATTTGTAACTCTGAGGAACTAGCACAAATTTGTACAGCAGGAAGGAAACAGGGTTTTAGCCTCCTGGGCCAACCAATGTTCAAGGAAATTTTTTCCAGGAAAACTGTGTTAACAAAAAGGGATTACATTATGGCTGAACTAAAGCTACCAGTTTCATTGACATAATGAAGAGAAGCAAGTAAAAAAAAAAAAAGCAAACACAATTCCATTCATGTCAGAATAGAGGTAGATCTACAATACTATAGTCTATGGAGTTAGTCCCATGAGAGGGGGTCTGTGAAAAAGAGCTTAATGAGAGACACTATTATCCTTTTGAAGAGTATGTTAATTGCTAACACATGCATTTTTTGCACTATCCTTTTGCTAAGACAGCAAGTTGGCTTAAACCAGCAATTCTTAAACTTGTTTAAAAATGTAGTTGTCAAACGTACATGACTCTTAGGGATTTTTTAAAAGAATTATCTACTGATATCTCAGAATCATTAAGTATAACATTTGTTGGTAAAGTCTGAACTGAGATATAATTCCTGGCATAAAATTCTTAAATGACACAGTAACAAATACAGCACTGAGGGCTTCTGAGAGAGGGGGAAGAATCAGTCTTCTCCAGGGATGAGACCCCTGATAGATTATCCAGTTTCATGTGGACAGCCCTGAATGAATACACATATGAGCAACAGTGAGTGAACTCAGCAGGATGTATTTATATTTCAACAGTAACAATTAAAGAGGAAGAGCTCAATCATTTGATAAGGAGGAAGGAGAATATGGGTGGAGCTGGAGAGGGAGCTGGAGAGATGGCAATGATGTAAATACAATATTTACATATGAAATTAAAAAACATAGATGAAAAGAGCTAACAAACATGTAACTGTTAACTACTACTTCAAGCTAATTATGCCTTGCAGAATTGTAGCTTCAGTGTGTTAGGCATTTAATCTTTGCAAATGTAGCTAAAGACATGAGGGCCAGATGGTAATTTATCAAATGACCACAGAGTAGGTTCACAGAATGAAAGATAGAGGCAATTTTTCCAAGGCTTAAATTGTCTCATTTTCACTCATGTTTTCCCAAGTGGCCCCATATAAAAAGTATTTAATAATCGGAAAGATTAATATCTAACTTCATTGAAAATTATTTCAAATGAACAGAAGTTTTATGAAGATCATAATAAGGAATATTTAGCAAGGCTCCCACCCCTAGATGAAAAGCTAAAGGCAATCAATGGTTGCAAAGAGAAAGAATCAGTCTTCTCCAGGGCTGAGCCTCAGGAGCTCTTCAAGATGAGCCTCTCAAGGGGTCAACCCTAAACATATGCACAGAAACAACAGTGAGTCCACTCAGTAGGTTTCCTTCATGTGTTTGTAGCAATAATAATTATAGGAAAAGTCACTGATTTGAGAGAGGGAGTGGGGTGTGGGAAGAATTGGAGGTGGGAGACAGAGGCATAGAAATAATGTAAATAGAGTGTTAATTTATGAAATTTTCAAAAAGATAAAAATAAGTTTAAAAATGGAAAAATTAAATTCGGGGAATAAATGAATCTAGGCATTCAATAAAAAAGGGGCTGTATTGCTACTGGTGTTTAAAGAACTAAGGTGAAGAGGGGTGTATAATAACTAACCCTTGTCTTATAAATAATAATTATATAAATGAATTTTCAAGGCCTGTCTAACTACAGAGTCAACTATCTCTAACAGTGCCCCCAGATGCATTTGATGCTCTTTTATAATGTTGGAAGCCATCATCCTATACACAAAGTGACTGAAAAAACAAAAACACTGAAGGCCCTGTAGACTGTGAGTCCCTGTCCTGAGGTTTGGCCCCTCTCTCAGCAAAGGAATTGCCACCACTATCCTTGAGCTGTGTCTCACATTGTCATGAAAGTTCTGTTGTTAGAGAAAAAATAACAGAGAAAGGCTCTGGTTTCGTCTGACAACCTGACTGCGCAGCAGCTTGCTCCTAGGAGCCGAAGCGTCTTCTGAATACTAATATGCCCATTGTGTCTGCTTTCCTGAGTGAACCCCAACACTTGTGCTCTCAGTTCAGCCACCGTACAAATTTCCTTCATTACTGCCGCGTCCTCTGACATTCTGAGTCTGCCTTGAAAGAAACCATACACACTGAACACCATCAGCAAGTGAACTCTGACAAGTAAACACTTTGCAGCAGTGTGTTTTGACATCTGGACTTTGATTGTCTTTGGCTCCTGACAATGTCCTATCACAGGTTCTCACATGATGTGTCCAGTGTCCTTCCTTCTTGAAAGACCATGGGAGAATCAATAGGAGTGAGATTTTTTTCTTTTTTCTTTTAACAAGCTGCAACACCTTCAAGTTCGGGCAATTAGCTTACAAAGCTTGACACAGCACCTTCGCCTTCAGCCCACTTCACCTGCAATCACCTATGGAGACTGGGTGTATTAGTTGGCACCTCAAAGAATCATCTAGTTAAGCAATCTCACCAAGTGGCATGCAGGAAGACCTCAGAACCTTTGTATACCACTAATCTCCTTCAGAATGTATGAGTTGACCATTTTTAAGGCAATTCCAATAAAAATGCAATCAGTATCTTTGTTAGATTCAGGTTCTCTTTGTGCAGGTTGTAATTACATGGACTTGAAGGCCTGGGAACTAAGAACTCAAGTATTATGGTACAAGAGAGGGATGCAATGCTCAAGTCAGAGGACCCAGCTTAGTCCAAGTTTTGTTACTTGCTTAGAGACTCCAATTACTGCTAGTAGCCATGATGGAGATCAGATTCCTCAGGCCTATTACTTTCTCTGTAAAGCAGAAATAATATGCTTTAGATAACCTACCTCATAGGGACATAACAACTTTAGAAAATATGTGTTCATGCTTCACAGAATACGAATGGCTGTTTTAGGCTAAACAGGCTAGAATGGATTTTTTTAATGCATTTGTTTATTTGGGAGGCAATTCCAGGACACTCCAGGAGGATAAAGAGGAAAAGGTGGCACATAGGTTATCTCTGAGGTAGCCTGGGTGGGAATAGTGGGGAGCCCTGTGGGATATACACCTCTGAGCTCTCTCACCTGAAACTGGTTTCTGCCAAGGGCTGGCTCCATTCAGCTCTGCAGAAAGTTGTTCTGAGTAGGATTTGAGGAGGAGGGATAATGTTTAACACATCAGCCTTCCTCTTGTGTAAAAGAGAAAGCCGTTAGTCAGAGAGATGTCAGTCCCAAGAGTTGGAAGGGGATTCATGCATAGGTACATGGCAGAGGAGAGATGATTTAAGTCAGCAGTGACAAGTTACAGAGTCATCAGAAAAGAAACATAGAAACCAATCTACCCACAAACCCTCTATCTTCAATGGCATATTACCTGCAAGATATGCCAGAGATATGGTGGCACAAGGCTTGTGAGAATAACTAACCAATAGCTGATTTGACTTAAAGCCCACTCTAAGAGATGGAACCCATACACAACACTGCTTGGGTGACCAAGAACTTGAGACTAGATAGTCCAGGGATCGAGGGTAAAAAGTAGCGATAAAATGAATGACTCCTAATGACATTCTGCTATATTCATAGATTAGTGCCTTGTTCAGCCATCATCAGAGAAGCTTCCTCTCACAGCAGGTGGGAACAAATATAGAGACCCACAGCCAGACATTATGTAGAGAGTAAGAGACCCTGGAGTATTCAGCCCTAAATGGGATGATTTCATCAAGTTCCCTCTTTTGGAGCCCCACAAAAGAGGAGGCAAAAAGACTGTAAGAGGCAGAGGGCATGGAGGACACCAGGAAAACAAGGCCCTCTAAATCATTGTGAGCAAAGCTCATACGAACTCACGGAGACTGAAGTAGCAAGCACAGGGCCTGCACGCGCCCGCGCGCGTGCGCGCGCGCGCACACACACACACACACACACACACACACACACACACAAAAGTTCTGTTTCTGTGTCCATGGATTCAATTGACATCAGACTGAAAATATTTGGGTAAAAGTGTCTATATTGAACATATACAAGTTTTGGAAGTATCTTTATTCCCTAAACAACACAGTTTGGCCAGTTTTTACAAGGTGTTTACAGTGTATTAACTACCAGGAGAAATCTAGAGGTAGCTTAAATCACATGGCCATGTACACAGATTTTAGGCAATAGTATGTCATTTTCTAGATGTGGTCTGTGGAGCTGGTACTCATAGGGGCTCTGGAGCCTATTCATGTAGATACTAAGAGATGCCTATCTATATTTATAAGCACAAGTACTTTGTTAACTCAGAGACCATCTTCTGTCAGGTATCCTTTTCTTCTTGGAGAAGATACACTGACCACACAACCAAGGGGAACAGATGATGAACCATCCAGCATACAGCAGAACCTCTATGCTGGCTGCAGGAGAGACAACAGACAGGAATCAGGAAATGAACCTTTGCCCTGTCTGTTCTTTTGCTTTTGTATACCCAAAGATGTAAGTGGATGTTTCCTATCCTGACCACCTGGTCCCAAATAACTACTCCTAGGCTTAATATTACTTATAAATTCTTGGCCAATAGCTCAGGCTTGTTACTAGCTAACTATTACATTTAACTTAACCCATAATTCTTATCTCTGTTTAGCCACGTGGCTTGGTATCTTTTCTCAGTATGACATTCTAATCTTGCTTCTTTGCATTTGCTGGTGACTCTCTTTGACTCTGCCCTTCCTCATCCCAGCATTCTCAGTTTGGCTTTTCTGCCTAACCTTATTCTGTTTTGCTATAGGCCAATAAGCTTTTTTATTGACCAATGAGAGTAATACATATTCACAGTGTACAGAAGAATTATTCCACAGCACAAAGAAGATGATCTTGAAACAGATCAAAACAGCACATTTTGGTTGTTAATCAATTGTTTGTCCTGCAAATATTTATTGAGCACATTTCATATGCCAGACAGAAATAGGCCCAAACCCCAAATTGTCACATTTTGAAGCAAACACTCTAGTTTGCATGGAGAGAGTCAGATAATTAGCTGAAATAAGAGAAGTCATTGTCCAGTTTATGTCTCCAGGACCCACACTGAGCAACTGAAAGTGTAAATGGATCCCTGATCTATTATCTGCATACTAAAGAGGCCAGATGTTTCTGGAAGTGACAGGAATATGCCTAGAATTATTCCAACAGTTTCCGCTTCCATAGGAACTGGAACAACTTTGATTGGGCTGTCCTACAATGTTACTAGAATTTTCTAAGGGGACTGAGTTCCTTCAGGAAAACCTAAAGGACAAACTTCATTTCTGACATCTTTCCCAGAAGGCTAAGCATCTCAGGAACCTGAATATAGTTTCTCAAATTGCCTCCCGAAGATACTACTCATATGTCAAACTTTGTCTCCAAAATCTCAGAAGGAAGCTTTTAAGTTAGAAGATGAAAAGAGAAAACTAAGACAGGAAAAAGAGACATGAAATAAGAGAGAAGAGGAGACTTGGGCTAGCTAAGGAGTGCCAGGGACAAGGCAACTTAAAAAACTTAACTCTGTAACTGAAATGTAGTATTCATAAAATTATATGCATCTTAACTGTATGGCTTATACAATTTTACAAAATGATAACATCTTTCAATGAAGATTAAGAAATAGGCAGGAGAGTTATGGATGGTTGTGATATACCATATGGATGTTGGGGATCAAAACTACCTCCTCTGGAAGAGCACACACTGCTCTGAATTGAAGAGTGATTTCTCCAGCTCCCTGGTTTAGAAATCACATGGTTGAATGGATAGATAATCCTGGGGTCTACAAAACAAATAGTAAGGCTAATAAGTGAATCTGCAGGGTCCCAAGATGTAAGTGCCACCATAAAAATGATCACATGCATTCCTATGAACCACTCACACAAAAAATTGGAAATGAGTTTTCAAAATACCCTGTGTGAGTGATAGCATGAAGGAAAATTAGGGTTCTGAGGAAATCAATGTCTTTTTGTGCTTGTTTGTTTTGATTTGTTTGTTATTTTTTTAAGTGCTAGATTTTTAGCTTGAACATCACAAAACGTTAAAAGCAATAAAAAAGTGAAATGAATTGGAACACACTTGTGGGCTAGAAAATGAATTTGGTTTATAAATTCTCTAAAAATTGATAAACTGAGCTGGGCAGTGCTGGCACATGCCTTTAATCCTAGAACTCGGGAGGCAGAGCCAGGTGGATTTCTGTGAGTGGATTTAGCCTGGGCTACAGAGTGAGTTCCAGGAAAGGCACAAAGATACACAGAGAAACCCTGTCTCAAAAACCAAAAACCAAAAACCAAAAAAAAAAAAAATTGGTAAACTGATTCTATATAACTCTAACCAATACCTTCCTTAGGGTTTTTGGAGCATTAAAAATTCAATTCTAGAGGGAAGCAGGTAGGCTAGCTGCAGATATTCACCAACCCTCCTCTCTTCCGAATTCAATCCCCTAGTCTCCTCCCCAGCTCTATGGCCAAACACGCTGCAGTTCTCTCTTCCCCTCTGACCCCACCTTCAACATGCCCCATAAACCTTCTCCTTCAACGTTCTTTCCCTGTTACCCAAGCCTCCAGCACCAGCAGGCATTCCCTAGAAACACACTAGCCTCTCAGTCCAGGGAAACATGTAGGCTAACTGCAACTCTCCTCCAAGTCAATTCCCCCAGTCTTATTCCCAGCTTTGTAGCATGCCATCTGCGGCAACCTCCCTCCCCTCCAGGCCCCCATCTCCAGTGGATCTCACAGATCTTCTCCTCCCACCCCCACTCCCACTCATTGCTTGTCTCAATCTCCAAAACCAGCAGGCAGTCCCTAGGAAGCCATAGGCCACCCCAGCCAGAGAAGCAGGTAGCCTGACTGCCAATCTTCATCTCACCCTCCTATCCTCGCAGGCCAACCACCCACTCTCACCCCATCTCTGTAGCAGGCCACCTGCGTCAGTCTCCCCTTGCACTCTACCCCCATCTCCAGAGGATCACACAGATCTTTTGCTCCAACTGTCCTTACCATTCATCCTATTATTCTAGCCCCCAACTTCAGTAGGTATGCTTTGGGAACCCACCAGCCATGGCTGCCTGAGACGCAAGTAGGCAAGCAAAGCAAATAGGCCGCCTTCAGATCTTCACTTTCCTGTGGTGATATTTATCTGTGCTCTAACAACTAAAGCTTGCCTGGGGATCAGAGAACAAAGCCAGCCACTGTATTAAACATAGAGGTCAGACAGTGGTAGCACACACTTTTAATCCTATCACTCAGGAGGCAGAGATCTGTCTGGATCTCTGTGAGTTCAAGGCCACACTGGGAATAGAGCCAGGCAGTGGTGACACACGCCTTTAATCCCAGTACTGGGAAACACACACGCCTTTAATCCCAGGAAGTGACTGCAGGGCAGGGCAGAGGAAGGTATATAAGGCTAAGGCGTGAGGAGACAGGAACTCATGCTCTTTAGACTGAGGATTTTGTAGAGGTGAGCTAGTGGTTAAAGTTCAGCTGAGACTCTCAGGGGTGAGGACTCAGAGGCTTTCAGTCTCAGGATTTATGGAAACGGGTTCGGCTGAGGAGTTGGTGAGGTGAGGTTGGCTGTGGCTTGTTCTGTTTCTCTGATCTTTCAGAATTCACCCCAATATCTGGCTCTCTCTCTCTCTCTCTAAATAATAAGACCTTTAAAAATTGGTGTTACCAGGCAAGGAACTTCCCTTAAGCATTCAGGAGGGTGGAACCTGGCAGGGAATTAGCATAGGGAGAATATCAAGGTCAAGGTCCGAAAGCAAGGCAACAGTTACCCAAAACGGGGGCCAGGGACCTACAGGTCCCCCTTTTATTAAAAAATGAGCTTCTGACTTGGGTTGCGTGGGACGTCAGCAGGTCACCTTACCCGTCATGGAGACGCCTGCCCAGGCCACACAGGTGCTCTGCCTGTATTTAAGACCTCCTCCCCCCTTAAATAAATGACATTCAGCATTTAAAATTAAAAAAATATATATATATGTATATATATATTATATATATAATTGAATGAATACTGTGAATGTAATCTATGAATACCACAAATGTGATTAATATCATGAGTGTAATTAATGAATATCATGAGTGTAATTTAAAAAATAAATAAAGTCAAAAAAAGAAAAAAAAAAGAAAAAAAAATTGGTGTTACACTCTCCCTTCTCCTTTCTACATCCAATCTCCCAGTCTCATCCCAGCTTTGTAGCAGACTATCTAGTGTGGCCTGTCCTCACTGTCTGCCCACATTCCCATGGGTCTAACAGATCCTGGTAGAACACCCTGCTTTCCTCCTACCTGTGGATGCAATCATCCATGTCCCCACAAGCCTATCTCAGTTCCTAAGTGTCGGCTCCCAATATTCAGAAACACATTTTACCTTGACTCCCTAGTGTCTACACCTATCACAATCCCGGAAGAATTTCCTACAGGGAACAGACACCTAGTATACTCTCCTGAGAACCAGAGGGGACAACAGAACAAAAAGGAACAAAACACTCACCCAACAAAGACAAGACCAGATACTAGCACCTAGAATTACAATCTTTCCAAACCCAGATGCCTAGAGGCCAGCATCAAGACACAATCAACAACAGCCAGGACAACATGTCTCTACTAGAGATCAGCAACCCTACCACTGTAGGCCTTGAGGATTGCAACATAGCTGAAGCACAAGATAAAGGCCTTTTAAATATGATAGAGATTCTTAGAGAGGAAATGAACACATTCCTTAAAAAAAGAAACTATGAAAACAAAAAGTGGAAGGAAATGAATAAAACTTTTTAGACCTTAAAATGGAAGTAGAATCAATAAAGAAAACAAAAACTGAGGGAGATCTGTGAATTAAAAATTTAGGAACTTGAACAGGAACCTCAGAGGTAAGCCTCAGCAACAGAATACAGGAGATGGAAGAAAGAATCTCAGGCATTGAAGCCACAATAAAAGAAATGGATGCCTCGGTCAAAGAAATATACTGAATCTAAAAAGCTAGTAGCACAAAACGTCCAGGAAATCTGGGACACTATGAAAAGACAAAATCTAAGAATGATAGGAATAGAGGATGGATAAGAAACCCAGGTCAAAGGCATAGAACATATTTTCAACAAAATCATAGAAAAAAGTTTCCCTACCCTAAAGAAGGAGATGCCTACCAAGTTACAAGAAGCATACATAACACAAAAATAGTTTAGACCAGAAAAAGAAAGTCCCTGTTGGCACATCATAATCAAAACACTAACTGTACAGAACAAAGAGTAGGAAAAGATTCAACTGAAAAAGGTGGGTTGGGTGGAAGGCTGGAGGGTGAGAGGGATCTGTGGGAGGAGAGGGGCATCTGTGGTTGGTATGTAAAATGAACAGAAAATTTTATAAAATAAAATAAAAAAGTACAAAGTGTCTACATGAAAAAAAATTGGAGAGATCTCATACTAGAAACTTTCATAAGAGCTTCAAAAATATAAAATATCTTGTGGTAACTAACCAAGCAAGTGAAAGACTTGTGTGATAAAAACTTCAAGTCAGTGAAGAAAGAAATTGAAGAAGATATCAGGAGATGGAAAGATCTCCCAGGCTCATGGATCAGCAGGAATAAATACAGTAAAAATGGCCATCCTACCAAACGCAATCTACAGATACAACGCAATCCCCATCACATTTCTAACACAATTCTTCACAAATCTTGAAAGGGCATTTTTCAGCTTCATATGGAAACACACACACACACACACACACACACACACACACACACACACACACACAGCCCAGGATAGCTAAAATACAATCCTGAATAATAAAAGAACTTCAGGAGGTATCACTACCCCCTAATTTAAATTTTGCTACAGAGTTTAGTAATAAAAATAGCATAGAATGAGTACAAAAATAGACACATTAATCAATGGAATCTAATTGAAGACTGAGGCATAAATCCACACACCTATAGACACCTGACTTTTTTCTATTTTTTAATTTAATATCTTATTTATTTTACATCCTGATAGCAGTTTCCCCTTCCTCCAACCTAAGACCATATACACTATACCTGAAAAAAGAAAAAGGAGAATAGCCTTGAATTCACTGGCACAGAACACAACTTTCCAAATGGAACACTGTTAGTATCGGCACTAAGATTTAATTAATTAGTTAAATTATTAATTAATAAATGGGATCTCATGAAATTGAAAAGCTTCTGTAAGGCAAAGAACATCATCACTCTTTCAACAGATGTCTCTCAACAGAAGAATGGAGAAAGAAAATGTGGTACATTTATACAATGGTGTATTACTCAGCCCTTTAAAAAATGAGATGATGAAATTTGCAATAAATCGATAAAACTAAAAAAAAACTCAAGCTCAGTGAGCTAACTCAGATTCAGAAAAACAAATATGAATTGTATTCACTTTTATGTGGATATTAGCTGTTAAGTTGATAACCAGTCCATAGAACCACAGTGGTATAGAGGTGGGGAGGGGGAATGGGGGACAGATAGATATCCCTAGGAAAGGCAAATAGAATAGGTAGTTATGGGTGGATGGGAAAGTGACTGAAAAGACTATCAGTGAAAGGTATAAGTAAGAAGGGGACAAGAGAAGGAATATGAGAAGAGTCAGATAAAATTAAGGGTCATTTGAGGGGTTGTGTGGAAATCTAATATAGTACAGTCTCGTAAAATACACAAATATTTAAAGGCAATCTAAATGAAATAACCAAATAACAGGGAGAGAAGGTCCCAACTGGTCACTTCTTGTCACCAAATGAAGTTTCCAGTAATGAGATTGGTTACATATAAGTGAATTGTTGGCCAAAGGGGTCCCATGGGAACTCACAAACAACCTAGGCTATTGCCAAGACTATAGGTTGCTCTCCACAAATAGACAAGACCCTACTGCTGAAGAGATTAACTGCACAATTCATTGAATATGGAGAAATGGATCTTGTGCTCTACATACAGTCTTCACCCCTATGTGTTAATATCTTTGGTACAGAAAGTTACTCTGTAGGTTACCAAAAGAGGAATGCAAACACCAAATTAGCCATAAAACTTTGATATGCAAAGGTGTCCTGCCTTCAAGATATGTTAAGGCAATGGCTGCACAAAGCATGTGTGTTTACCATTCTGAAGGCAGTGGGACCTGTTAGAGTGGGACCTTAAAATGAACCAGGCTAAAGTCTCATGCAATAGCAACTTTATTCAGAGCATCAGACAATTTGTACTCTAAAGTTAAGAAGCATCACCTGAGTAAAATTCTCATGAATTCAAAGCTGAACATAATCACAAAGACAATATGTACATTGCAAAAACATGTTTTTCCATAGGGGCATATAAACGAATAACAATAGCAAGTTATAATGACTAATCTAAAGTAAACTCACTAATATTCACTACACCTGAGAGAGGCATGAAAACACATTCCAAGAACAACTCTGTGATTTTGAAGAAATTGAGATCCTGAGATTCTTGTTTTCTTAGAGTTTTCTCACAAACACTCAGAATTCCCCTTGCATGAATGACTCCATTCTTGGATCATGTTCTGACACACGTGGGAGTGACCAACCAATAACTGATTTGTGACTTAAGCCCCATGCCACAAGATGGAACTCATAACCAACATTGTTTGGCTGACCAAGAGCCTGATACTAGAGAGACCATGGATCTAGAGTAAATTCAAATACTGTTGTTCTAAGAGAAAAAAAAAACCCAAAATGACTTCTGACATTCTGCTATATGCATACAGTGCCTTGCTTCGCCATCTTCAGAGAAGCTTCCTCCTATAGCAGATGGGAACAAATATAGAGCTGCATAGACAGACATCACCCAGAGAGTGAGAAGCCTTGGAACACTCAGCCCTCCTGTCAGGGCTCAGGGAACCCCATGGAAGAGGTGGTAGAAACTGTATAAGAGCCAGAGGGTGTGGAGGACATAGCTTGACAGATCAGGGGAACAGACAGGACTCACGGTTGCTTGCTGAGATGTAAATTCAGTGTAGGGAAGGATTGTCTTCTCAACAAATTTATGTGCAGAAAATAATTCTAGTTAAAATAAAAATTGACTTTGATATACTATATTACTTTGTTTAGACCAAAAGATGAAGCCAGACAGACAAGGACATTCATACTGTGTGCAGACAGCAGCAAAATGGCAAGAGTTTTGCCTTTCCAGATTAAAAAAAACATGTTTAAGCATTAAAAATTGAGTTTGATTTATTTAGACAGATAAAATTAGTGGAAAACATGTGAATAAAATCATGTTTTTATTTTTTTAAGTCAAAACAGAACAAAAGTGTAGTTTAGTGATAATTGGGTTTGCATTCTGAAAATAAGTTTGATTCATAACCTTGACAGTGCATAAGTGTATCTCATAAAGAGTTGACTATAAAAATGAAAAAATAACAGGTTCATAAGCATGTATTAGTGAAGCTGTTAAAAACAAAGAAAAATTGCCTAAGAGTTATGAAATGAATGAAGTTTGCAAATAGGCAACCTACAGAAGTGGTTCCCTCGCCACCCTCCCTCTACAGGTGCATGTCTGCA
>CABHPP010144476.1:0-51378 GCA_902168425.1 Peromyscus attwateri | reverse complement strand
TCAGGTTCGGTGGCCTCATTGCCTACTGAGCCATCTCGAAGGCCTGGGAGACTGTTTCCAGCTCCAGTTATAAGCATTTGGGACCATTGGTTAGATATGGACGTTTAGCTGCACTGCACATGTGGAGGTGAAATTCAAGGACTTTTTGTGTAAAATAATTGTTAGAAATGAGATGAGGGCATGGATCCTCTCTAAGCCAAGCTTCCAGATGTCACAGAACGTGGTGAGGGAGGCAGGAAGAAGTATCAGGCTTCCCCTTGCCTTCTGCAGAAGAACTAGGAAGGAAGTCAGCCAGGAAGTGGCCCTTGTGCATGGCCAGTCTACACAGCGCCCTGCCCCGCAAAGTAAGCAAAGCTGATTAGGCCTGTTCTTCAGAGGCAGGCGACTGGGACCAGCTGGGAGTTCCCGCACCAAGGCTGTCTTAACTGTCTGCACACCTCGCCTCCGAGGTTCCCCTTCGCCAACCCCCAGACTGTGGCTGCTTCAAGTGTCGTTGGATGTCTCACCTGTTACGTTTTGTTGTATTTGCCTTTCTGTTCGGAACAGATTAAAAATAATGAACCTTTGATCAACGTGCTTTACAAAGTGCTGAAGAAGTCAGCACGGGGCTGTCGGCCCGGGAGAAGCGTAAGATGATCGGATCCGTGTCTCCAGGCGGGGCCATTCCATTGCTTCTGGCTCAGGGCCGGCATCATCACTTGCTTAAGCAGTTGCTCTCCTGACGCCCCACGCTTCCTGCAAGTCATTTCGGTTGATTTTCTTTAACCCAAAGCTCTCTTCAGCATTGTGGCCAATACATTGGGCTGAGCTGCTCATCTGTGGTGTCCTGTGGCTCCATCTTTTGTGTTGCAGAGGGATGGGGAGCTTGCCTGGCTGCCATCAGCTTGTGTGTGTCTCCATCCTCACTTGTCTGCCTCCACATAGATAGGGCTGAGCATGAGTTTCTTGGGAGGGAGCAGCAGTTCCTAACCACACTAGAGAAGCCTTAGATGCCACTGTCTCTGCCTTCTCTGGGGCAGGGTGTTGACAGGCAGGTCCCCTCTGGAACTGGATGGCCACCCTTTGCAATGTAGCCAGCTCTCGGGACATTCTGAGGGAGGCTACAGATGCAGGGGGGTTGGGGGGGCAGATGTCATGTCCTGATGTGGTAGAGGAGAAGTGAGATGGCCCATGGGCCCTGAGTCTCTTGTAGAGATTCTTTAAGATGAGTGAGGACCCAAGACCTTTGATTTTTTGGTGACAGATAGTGGGGACACTTGTTGACATTTTAAGTGGATATAAATACTGTAATCACAAAGCACAATTTAAAGAGGGAAACTTAACTGCCACATACTACTTGTGGCTATAACTATTCATTAGAGCATCCTTTCTCTGGAACAGAGCTAAGCTGGAGGACCTCTGAGCTGTATAAGAGCTTTCAGGAAGCTGGTGTCCTATGGCCTATGACCTTTACTTCATTGGAAGCCAAACCAGCTAGTCTGATTTTAACATGTTCATGAACTCACTCAGCAAACCTTCTCCGTATCTCTTCAATATGCCAGGTCCTGGCTGGGCTTCAAGGCGAGAAAATACATCACTGTCTCCACAGTGACCCCTAATGTGGTTAATGTATCTGGAGAGAACTGGGCAAACCTCATTGTAATCCGATACTCTGAGCACCACAGATGTGACAGGCACCCTGTGAGAGGGACACCTTGTAGGGCACCAGACCCACTCAAAGGGAAGAAAGAAAGGCAAGCACTTTGAATTCCTAGCTCCCAACGTCCTATAAACAGCATATTAAAGAGGACAAGAGAGGCCTATTTCTTAGAAAAGAGGGAATGTGACTATCCCCAGAGAGAGAGTTGGATTCAGAGTCGCTAAGGACAGCAGTGAAGGGCACATTCTGGGGGATGCCACCAGAAAGCTTAATTTAGATTTCATTTTCTCAGAATGCCTTTGTGTGTAGACACCTCATTTCTTTCCTGATGGTGCTAGATAAATGAGGCGTTGCTCAGTTAGATCCTCTGCCTTATTTAAGCATCAGAGACTTCCTCAATAAAAAGCTTCAGGGGAAAAGGGGGAAGAGTTTGCTCGGGGAGATCCCCAGAGTGCACCTCAATTTGAAAGTGATTTCTAGCTGGTTAACGAGCCCAGGCCAGCTTCTTCAGAGAAGCTACCCACTCATGCCCTTTCCTTGGGAGGGATCGTTGCAGGGCTCCATATGTTCAAACTGTGTGTACATACAAGTATGTACACATACTCTGACACAGACCCCATGAATGCTTGCTGAGTGCCTTCCCTTATGCCAGGCCTTATAGTCAGGCTTTACCACAAAAAAAACAAGGCCAGGGTCCCTGCCCCTTGCTGTATGGCCAAATGGAATCAATCCTCAGCTCAAAGCAAGAAGTCATTTCATGGGGTAGTGAGATGGCCCAGCAGTTAAGAGCACTGGCTACTCTTCCAGAAGGCACGGTTTTCATTCCCAGCACCCACATGGCAACTCACAACTATCTGTACTCCAATTATAGGAGATCCAACACCCTCTCTGGCCTCCATGAGTACACAGACTCATGCATATGATACCCAGACATACATGCAGGCAAAATACCTATACATGTAAAATAAATAATATTTTTAAAAGAAGTCATTTGATACTGGCTTAGACTTGCTGAGGTAGAGTGTAGGCCAGTTGGGCATGTGGATATGGTTAATCTGAAGGGAATGATTGACAATGAATTTTGACTCCTGGTTTACTCTAGCAAACTTCTTGAGCCTTCCAAATGGAGTGGGGAGAAAACATCTTTCCAGCAACTGTCTGTCTATCCATCCTAGGGCCTTCTGCCTAACACATACACATTACCTGCCTCTGCTATGATTACCCTGTTCTCCATGTCCACTGGTCAGAGCTTCAAAACAGAACAGAGATAGGCTCACGATTTGAGATACATTAAAGCTGACCTTGTCTTGGCCATGGGAGCCCACCCACATCTACACAGCCTATGACAGAAGGTGCCTCGGGGAAGTGGAAGCATGGGATAGAGAGTTGGAATTAGCTGCCTGGGTGTCAATGGGAGCAGGAAGGCAGCAAGCTGCCTGTTCACAGTTGACTGAGGATGTGAAATGGGATGCTCCACTGGCCTGGAAGCGTGGGAGACTTGTTCATTGTTTTGTTGAGATGGGAAGACAGGTGATAAGTCACATGAGTACAACCAAGCCTTGTTGTCTGGGTGTGACTCTAAAAACACTAGCTGGGCCTGACCTGGGTTCCTTCTCCCTCTGGCTGGATCTTTTAACAGCATAGGGTAAGGAAGACTGGCCTTGTCCATGGGGAAGGGAGCTTCTCAGAGACCTGAAACAGGCTGGGCGTGGGGTGTAGACCTGTGTTTATCCCTAGGTGCCGTAGCAGGCCTCTCTTATCCTTGGCAAATCTCCAAAGACCCACAGAAATGTGTCATGTTCTTTGGGCAAACACCTTTAAAATTGATAACCCTGTAACTTGAGTACCTGCATTTTCTTTAATTTGAGAAATTTAGTAGTATTAGGATCACCAAAAGGTTTTGGTTTTTCCATAAAATGAAGTAGGGATTAAAACAATGTAGATAGTCCTCAAGTTTTTGCCCATTTTGTGCCATGAGCCTCTGCCTCCGCTGAGACTTCCACCTCCATCCACCATAGGACTAACCTTCCTTCCTGAGTTCTGGCTCCACACACCAAGTTAATCATTAAATTGTTCACCTCCCAGATGACAGGCCGAGATCTTCTTAAGGATCGAAGTCTGAAGCCGATGAAGATTGCTGAGAGTGACATTGATGTGAGTTACCAGTGACAGGCTGGCTCCTCGGCCACCTCCTAACTGGACCTGGGCAGCTTCCCGAAGGGTTTAGTTGGTGCTCTGGCCAGAGGCTTTCTGCTCTTGTTCCTGAGGCCATGCCCTGTTCTCACCCCCTACCCCCACCCCATCCTCTCCAACTCGTTCTTGCTTATAGGTCAAGCTGAGCGTGTTCTGTGAACAAGACAGGATCCTCCAGGACTTGGAAGACAAGATCAGAGCTCTCAAGGAGAATAAAGTATGCATCACCTTTGCATCGTAGTGGGGTGGGTGGAGGGACATGCGTCCCTCTCGTCTGTGCTGAAACCACGTTTGCACTCTCGTGTTAGCATTAATCAACAGGAGGGGCTGGGGTATAGCTCAGGTTATAGAGTGCTTGCCTGATGTGCACGAAGCCCCAGCTTCCATCCTCAGCATCACATATAATAAACCAGGTATGGTTAGCACACACCTGTGACTCTAGCCCTTGGAAGGTAGACTCCAGGGGGAATCAGAATTTTAAGGTCATCCTCAGCTACACAGTGCTTGGTCCTCTTTAAAAAACACACAAAAAAATACATAAACAGGTATTAGTTTATTCGGTCTCTTTTGTCTAAGGGTATTCCTCAAAGACTCGTATCTGAGCCTCCCCTCCTTTCAGGCAGAACCCCACCTGTGTGGCTCAAGCCCCCCTCATTCTGTTCGGGCCCATGTCTGGAGGTCTGATGGCTTGACATGTGAAACCCAAAGGGCTGCCTTGGAGAGAGTGGCCTTTGTCACAGTGACAAAGCCTTTCACTTCCTCAGGTTCCTTTCCCCGGGAGCTGGGCTGTGAAGGCAGCAAGTCTAGATGGGAAGACAGGAGTGAGCTGAGACCACAGTAGTAATCCCCGAGCGACTTTTTTCCTTTTTCGTGGTGTTGAAGATCTGTGGCATGCCTTTTTTTCACAAGAGCCTACTAAGTTCTTCTGCTGTTTCTTTCATTTGTTTCCATATACTCTATAAGGAATCGGAAGGTTCTGCACCCACCTTGTGGATGAGAAAACAGGCATGGAGAGTTTTGGAGACTTGCCTTCTGGGCCAGTCTGAGCTGCTGTCTGAAGCCCTGTGTCTTTGCTCCAGCTCAGACTGGCCTCTTTGGCCTCAGTTGTTTGCTTCCTCTGGGGACAGCCCTCCCATCCTGTCGCTCTTGGCCCTCTCTGGCACAGGACCAGCTAGAATCCGTGCTGGAGGTGCTGCATAGGCAGACAGAGCAATACCGAGACCAGCCACAGCACCTGGACAAGATCACCTGCCAGCAGAGGCTCCTGCAGGAGGACCTGGTCCACATCCGGGCAGAGCTCTGCAGAGAGTCCACGGTGTGTAGAGGGTGAAGAGGTGGCAGGCACTTTCCCTGGGGGCTGGCCTGTGTTCCCATCAGCCCTGCTGTTGAGTTGGGGGCCAGGGGTGAGAACTTGTCGCCACCTCCTGGTGGCAGGTTATCCGGGGTAACATGGCTGACTCTCCTCACCTTAGGCTTCTTTCCATCAGGATAGTTGAGGGAGACCCAGTTTTGAGGAGAAGTCTTCAGGCTGTATTCTAGTCCGTGCACAGTGTGCTCTAAGATGTCAGAATTTCCACCATTGCAGCTGTCAGTCCAGTGTGGTCCTGACATTCCCACCAGGGCAGCGGGGAGCCATCTTGAGGTGGGGAGTGGGCAGCACCTAGCCAGGGTCACATGCTCTCATCTCCTTTCCACCAGGCTGCCTAAGCCTCCCCTTCTCGTTCACCTAGCGGGCAGCAGGTTGGGTGGGTGTTCACGAGGGGACTGGGCTGGGGAGGGAGCAGCGTGAGGGGCATCTGGGGACCAGAAGTGTTTCCTTGGCCAATAGGAGATGGAAAATGCCTGGAATGAGTACCTGAAGTTGGAGAGGGACGTGCAACAGCTGAAGCAGACCCTGCAGGAGCAACACAGAAGAGCCTTTTTCTTCCAGGTGACCAAGAGAGGGTTGTCACCTCCCTCGACTCCCTAGCCCCCTGTTAGGTCTGTGAGCTCTGCCAAGCAGCTATGCTGAGCTCTCCCTTGGGGATTCCTTCGCTGTGGTGAGAAGCCTCACCTCAATTTCCCACTTCTTTGCTCTCAATGCCTAGCCCTCAGTGTTTGGGAAGAGCTGGTCTGTTAAAAGATCAGAGCCAAGAGGAACCCAGTTCAGCACCCGTACCCACCCGGAGGGCACTTTGGAGGGCCAGGGCGAGTTTCTCCTAGATTCCCTGTACAATAGTAGGAAGTCCAGTCACTCCTTAGCCTGAGGAGAGAGTGTGAATTCGGCCCCTGGAGGCTCCTCTTCTCTCACTTATGCTCATTTGCCTTTCTGGAGGCCAGGCTGGGTGATCCCCATCTCTGTGACCCCTGGCCAATGTGGAAAAGGTGGTTTTAGCTCAAAAGTCAGGCCACTCTAACTGGCCCGTGTTCTGTTGTGGTAAGTATCAGGCTTCTATCCTACCCTCAAAATTTTAAAAATGGAAAGTGGCCTGCTTTCCAGCTTAGCTTCAGGTCTGTCTCTTTTTCTTGGGGCTCTGACATCGATTCAGTGTATCTGAATCAGCAAGTGTTCCTGGAGGCTTCTTGTGCACAGGGCAGAATGCTGTGCCACTTTGGGAGCTGGGCTTGCTCAATGACGATGGAGTTCATTGTGCTAACCCTAGGAAACCAAGGAACTTCTTTGGGGACCCCTCCTCCCACAGGCCTAATGTTCTCCACTCACTCAGATGGTTCTGGGGATCCCCATGCCCCACGGGCCTAATGTCCTCTACTCAGGTGGTTCTGGGAGACCAGCCCAGGACACTGGAGACTCTTGCCTCTGGTTCAGGGGTGACCTTAGAGCATCCCCAGAATATTCCTTTCTCCTACTGTTATTTCCCCTACAATTCCCTTCACTGGAGACATTCCGCAGTATGTAGTATAACAGCTTGAATTACTAAGTGGCTGCTATTGATAATATCTTACCAACATTGTTTCTAGTTGTTGCTGAGGTGTATCTGTTGCCCATGGTTTTTGAGACAAGTCTCACTATATAACCCAGACTGGCCTTGAACTTGAAATGCTAATCTTAACTCTTTTTTTTTTTCTTTTTTTGAGCTTGAGTTTCATCATATAGCCCAGGCAGGCCTTCAACTATGTAGACCAGGACTGCCTCTGCCTCCCGAGTGCTGGCAGTAAGGGTGTGCGCCATCACACCAGGCATCCCAACTGTTTTTAAGAGTTCTCTTGAGCAGTGTTAAGTCCATTCACATGTTGTACAGCCATATTCTAGAATTTTCCACCTTACGAAACTAAAAATCTGTTGTCTTCCCCTCCCGCCCTGGTCCTGGCTTCCCCTGTTCTCTTCCCTGTGTCTGTGAGATTGACTAGGTGTTGTATACATCATTTGAGTCCTATGCTGTTCAAGGCAGTCTATCTTAAGTGAGGTAAAGCAGGCTAGTTTAGCTGGTGAACACTGCCCCCAGCATTCCTCACTGGTCCTGCTTCTCAAGGAGATTTTGAGTAGGCTTGGAGCTTGCCCTGGCAGGTTTTCAAAGGTGTTCACCACCCCTATGATGAGGGACTCTGACTGAAGAGGTATCACAAATCCTCAGAAGAAAGTTCTAGTGAGGAGCCAAGAAGATCCTGAACCATCCCCCTGTCTTCCCCAGGAGAAGTCACAGATACAGAAGGACCTGTGGAGAATTGAAGATGTCATGGCAGGCTTGAGTGCGAATAAAGAGAACTACAGAGTCCTGGTGGGGTCTGTCAAAAATCCAGGTAAGAGAGCAACCATCTTCCTGAATGTAGGCGCAGGGTGGGGCAGGTGGGATGGCTCTCAGAGGGGCTGGGTCTCCATGGTAGTGACCTCACCTGGGCCCCAAGAAACAGGATCTTGACTCCACCCTTGTGTTGTTTCTGTCCAGAAAGAAAAACGGTGCCTTTGTTCCCTCACCCGCCCGTGCCTTCACTCTCGCCGACTGAGAGCAAGCCGGCCCTGCAGCCCAGTCCTCCCACCAGCCCTGTGCGGACACCTCTGGAGGTCCGACTCTTTCCACAGCTGCAGACCTACGTGCCATACCGACCTCACCCGCCCCAGCTGAGGAAAGTGATGTCCCCGCTTCAGTCACCAACCAAGGCAAAGCCTCAGCTGGTAAGCTGTGGTAGCTAGGAGCTGAGGGCATGCTGTGTGACTTCCTGCAGAGAGATGAGCAAAAGTCTGTTCACCTCACGTGAGGCACAGACAACAGACCAAAGAAATGACTCCACCCAAGTATCTGGTGACCAATGAGTTTGTTGGGCTTCCTTAAGCAGGGGTGAGGTGTGACTTACAGCGACATGAGTGGCGCCCCAGCACCTGCAGAGTGGCAGGTACACCCCAGCCTGGTAATGACTCACAGAAGCTGCACTGGCAGAATCACTGTGTGTGACCCATCCTGAGATCTCCTTCCCCAACTCCGATGTGAGGTACAGGCTAGGGCACGGCCTGCTGGGCAGGAGGCTGCTGATGACTTCGAGGTGCCTGGCAGCCAGGGTTGGGCACAGAGGTGAAAGCACTAGCCTGTCCTCAATGTTTCACTGGGTCCTTGGGCAAGTCAGAGCCACTTCAGTTTCCTCCTGAGCACATGATGGAACCTCTGGGTTCTCTGGAAGAGCAGTCAGTGCTTTTAACTGTTGACAGCCCCGGTTTTACCATTTTGTGTGGTTGTTTGCTTGTTTTAGACATTTATATTTGTGTAACAGAAGTGTCTATCCTGGGGCTACAAAAATGGCTCAGCAGTAATGAGCACCCATACGGCAGCTGACACTAACTGTAACCCCGTTCCAGGGGATCCGATGCTCTCTTCTGGCCTCCGTGGGCACCAAGCACTTGTGCACAGACGTTCATGCAGACAAAATACCTATACACATAAAATAAAAATAAACATAAAAAAATGTAAAATAAGGATCTAGGAGCTGGAGAAATAGCTCAGTGATTGAGAGCACTTGCTGCTCTTCCAGAGGATCGAAGTTTGTTCCCAGCACCAGCATCAAGTGATTCACAACCACCTTCAGCTCCAGCTCCAGGAGATCTGAACCCTCTGGCTTCCAAGGCCATTTGCACCCATTTACACATACTCACATGCCAATACATGCACCCACATATAATGGAAGATTTTTATTTAAAATATCCATTTTGAAAATGACATTAAAATGTGTTGGTGAGCTGGGTGGTGGTGGTGCACGCCTTTAATCCCAGTACTTGGGAGGCAGAGGCAGGCAGATCTCTGTGAGTTCGAGGCCAGCCAGGACTACACAGAGAAACCCTGTCTCGAAAAACAAAACAAAAAAATGTGTCAGTGAACAATAATTAGGGCACATCCAATGTGCTCAGGCCAATGAACGGAGCGTGGCAACCACGGAAAGCCTCCAACCTCGCACCCCCTCCCTTGCCCCTGTGGTCTTGGCTTCCATATAATTCCCTCATCCTTTTCTTCCCTTGACTCCCTGTTTGCATCCCTAAGCATTTGGATTCTGGCAGGATAGAACCACAGCTCTTCTGTGTGTCCCACACTGTGCACTTCGTCCTGTTGTCTACAGGGACCCCACACGGCTGCTTGGCTTATTTCTTTAATTTACTATCATTTAAAAACTAGTAATGGTTCTGGCATGGTGGCACATAACCTTTAATGCTGGCAGAGGCATGTGCTCGAAATACCTAAATAAATAAATAAAAACTAGGATTGGGTAATTTCAAAGAACACAGAAACAAGAGCCACGAAGTAAGTGTCTAAGAAAATGTCCCCTCCCACCCTGTCTCTCGCCACTTCTTCTGTCACAGAGAGTGGGTATTTTGGTTTATCTTTCGGGAGAGCTATCTTTCTAAACAAGACACTGGTGATTCTGATGTCTTGTCAGGGTTGGGAACTGCTGATTCTAGGAAGCCTGGGCCTGACTTAGGCAGATGGCTTGCCTTTTGCCCAGCAATGAAGTATGTTGATTTCAAAGACTGCTGATAGGGGCTCAGCGGGTAAAGGTGCTCACTGCCAAGCCTGATGTGAGTTACATCCCCCAGGATTCACATGGTAGAAGGAGAGAATCAGTTCCCATATGTTGCCTCTGACCTACATTTGCACACCAAGGCATGTATGTGCCCACACACATGTATACACAGACACACACATTCACACACACTAAATAAAATGTGACAAAAATTTTTTTCAAAGAATGCTGGTGACTGTTTGCAAAACCAGCTTGGACTCTTTCCTAAATTCTGTGAAATCCTGAAATATAAGGTCAAACTGGAGAAATGGAGGAAGAGGAAGGTGGGTGGTGGTGGTGGTGGTGGTGGTGCACGCCTTTAATCTCAGCATTCGGGAGGCAGAGGCAGGTGGATCTCTGAGTTTGAGGCCAACCTGGTCTACAGAGTGAATTCCAGGACAGCCAGGGCTACACGGAGCCTATCTCCAAAAACCAAAAGGGAGGGAAAAAAAGAGGAAGGAGGAGGTACAGCTGTCATCTGAATGAGTTTTCCTGGCATGAAAACTTCATAGCATGAAGGAGCCATAGCCCCTAAGAACCAGCCAAGCACATTGAGTACCAAGGAGACTGGTCTGGCTCCCTGCCTCTCAGGAGTGAGCGGCACTGCAGCCACCTCTCCTGCCCTCCTGTCAGAGCTGGAAAGAAGGAGAGACTCTGTAAGAATGTTCATTTCCAAGAGAAAGAGCAGGAGGGTGCAGATGGGTGAGCAGATCCCCACACAGAGGACTCAGGTCCATGAGCCGAGCCACTGAGTCTGCTCAGGCTGAACACGGTGGGGCTGGTAGATGTCTGTTCCCAGGGTGCGTGCTGTCGTCGTCTCAGAAGAGACAGGCAGGCTCCTACCTCCCCTGTGGTACATGCTGAGGAAGCAGGTGTCATTTGACAGGGCCAGGAATGTAGATCAGGACACCAAGTGCTGGAGCTGGGGACACTGTCCCCGGTAACACTTTGAAACTGGAAGGCATATTGGATCAAAAAGAAGAGTTGGAATGGAGGTGGCCCCTCACAGCTTCCTTGGCTGGGTGGTTCTGTGCTCTGAAGTGGTGGGCCTGTGGCAGTCCTGACCCTCCTCCCCACTTCAGTTCCATCCCGCTGGACACAGGGTCTGCTTCTCTCTCTGAACAGGAAGACGAGGCACCTCCCAGACCACCACTTCCTGAACTCTACAGTCCAGAGGACCAGCCTCCAGCTGTGCCACCTCTGCCGAGAGAAGCCACCGTCATACGGCACACATCTGTGCGGGGCCTCAAGCGACAGTCGGATGAAAGGAAGAGGGACCGGGAACAGGGCCAGTGTGTGAATGGCGACTCAAAGGTGAGCCGAAAGACTGAGCATGCCCACTGAGTGTGGGAAGGGTGGTGTGGCATGAGTGACTTCATAGCCTCAGACTCTGTCCACAGGTGGAGCTCCGGTCTTATGTGAGTGAGCCAGAGCTGGCCAGCCTCAGTGGGGACGTGCCTCAGCCCTCCCTGGGCCTTGTGGGCTCTGAGAGCAGGTACCAGACACTGCCAGGCAGAGGTAAGGCAAGACCCTCTGTGGAGTCCTTCAGGGTTCCCACACTCCACTACAGCACTCACAGCCTCCGCCTGGGCCTCAGATCCTGGTCTGCAACTTGGGTCTAGCTGTGACTGCTGAGAGGGAGGACTGGCCCGACTTCCTCCCACCCACAGCCTAATTCCCTCCCTCTTTTCTCTTCGAGTAGTCTGTTTTTCTTCTCTTTTCTGTCTCCAGGAGCAAACGGTGATTGCCCTAAAGTCTGACACTGTTGAAATGTTTTATATGAGCCTTATATTCAACAGTGCTGGTAGGCAGGTGCTGTTATGACTCCCATTTTAGAGATCAAGAACCTGAGTCAGGGGCTAGAGACGGCATAGTGGTTAAGAGTGCTGATTACTTTTCCAGAGGATTCCAGTTCCATTCCCAGTATCCACGTGGTGGTTCACAACTGTCCATAACTCATGCCTGTGGCATACAGATATATATGCAGGCAAAATACCAATAAACATAAAATAAATAAGAAAGAAAGAAACGGGATAAGAGGAATTAAACCAGTGCCAGTTAGCTCATCACAGAGGAAGCCAACAATCCCAGAGCTCTGGCTGCAGATCACTGCGGCCTGCAGGCTGGGGTGCTAGGAACTGCCAGCACTGAGGAGGCCACATCGGATCTGTGTCAGCCTGAGACGGGAGTTCTTTCTTAAGCCCATGGTCTCCTTCCCTGCGCTCCTTGCTTATCCCTAGCTGGACTCCCTGTGAGGCAGAGGGATGAAGGCTCTGTATCCCTTTCCACCTGCCCCTGCCCAGCACTTCTGCAGGGACAAAGGCCACCCCCAGGCCAACCTTTCTCTCTTCCTGGGGCCTGCCTTATCTAGGCTCCAGGAGAAAAGAGCAAGACAAGTAGGTTGTTAGTGGAGCCCTGCTGGCCCCTGAGAGAGAGTGGGGTGGTTAGGGAGGGCTTGGGGAGTGTCCAGTCACACCACAGAACACCCGGTACTTCCTTCCTTGCTAAGGGCTCTCGGGCTCCACGACCAGGCTCCAGCAGTCGTCCACCATTGCTCCCTACGTCACACTCCGGAGGGGTCTGAATGCCGAAAACAGCAGTGTGACCTTCTCTGTAAGTGGTCTTGGGATGTGGAGGGACTCACACTCAGTAGGAGGGGCCCAGGGATGGGCAGTGACCAGTGAGCCTTGGGGAATTTAGGGTCCTGTCACCCCCTGCTTACCAAGAAGGCCATCTCTATTTTCTGATAACTACCAAGCCTTTCAGGGTCATGAGAAGTACAAGAAGCCTGTACCCTAGGTCCACCCTGGATTGTTGGCTCGGCTGGATAGGCCCAGCCTCAGTGTCTGCCTCTGCCCAGAAAACCCATTAGGGAGAGGGGCACTGGGTACTGAGAGGAAATGATTTTCTGTGGCCAAAATGAGCCCATATAGCATGTTATAAAGAGACTAAGCAGGGAGAGGGCAGGGGGGAGTTCACTTGGTAGGGGTCTTGCCTAGTATGTACAAGGTCCTGGGTTTGACCAGTCCCCAGCACTGCATAAATCAGGTTTGATTGCCAACATCTGTAATCCCAGCACTTGCGAGGTACAGGTGGGAGGATCAGGAGTTTAGATTATCCTCAGCTCCATAGTGAACTTAAGGCCAGCCTGGGCTACCTGAGACCCTGTGCTAAAGGCAGGAAGCAGCCGTGCTTCTAGCCCCATCCACTCTGTGTCTCGCCTCCTCCTCAGAGACCCAAGAGTGCCTTGGAGCGCCTGTATTCAGGGGACCACCAGCGGGGCAAGATGAGTGCGGAGGAACAGCTGGAGCGGATGAAGCGACACCAGAAGGCGCTGGTCCGGGAGCGCAAGAGGAATCTGAGCCAAGGAGAGAGAACGGGCCTGCTCTCAGCCCGATATCTCAGCCAGCCACTGCCTGGAGATCTTGGCTCAGTATGTTAGATGGGGCTGGGACAGAGGCCGGAGTTTCCCCCAAGTCCCCCAAGCATACACATGTCACCTCCCAGGGTGACCTACATGGTTGAGAGAACATCCTGAGGGGCTGTTTGTCCACAACCCCAGCTGCACGTGTGAGCTGGCCAGAGGATGACCCAGAAACAGAGTAATAGGGAGGATCTAGCAGCAGAAGCCGCCCCCATTCTCCAAGCTAAGTGGGAGGGGCCTCTCAGCTGAATTAAGGACTTGAGAATGTAGGGTTGATGGAGGAGAAGAAGATGGTGAGGAAAGAGATGATGTACAAGTCAACCACACAGCCTCCCAAACCCCCAAGCAGGAGCCAGGGGAGGCAACTGAATAAGAAAGGGTTGGCACCCCCAACCCTGAGGTGCTGGTGGTCTCCCACAGCCTGCGGTGCTGAGGCCTCAGGTACTCAGGAGGGCTGGGGAAATCGGTGCTGCCCCCTGCTGGCTGGTGCTGCACCTGCCCATGGTTGCCTTAGGCCCATTGTGGGGACATTTCATTGGGCTTTTGGGTTTGGAGCCCCTAGTTCCCCAGCCCTCTAGCCTGACTGCTCTCCCTAATTCATTGCACAAGCTCTTTCGCTTCTAGTATTGCCGCGCCGCTCATTGCCTCTAATCCTGCCTGATTGTCTTTACAGACGCGCTCGTTGGCACTGGGCCTTCTCTAACCCGCCAGTGCTGTCTCTGACCAGGCTTGTCTTAGCAGCTGTCTCCCGAGCCTAGCAGGCATCCCTAGGGGTGGCTTACCTTCCCACTGCCCGCTTTGTGTAGGCCAACTGACTGATAATGCATTCGTCTCAAAAGCTGCTCTGCGAGGGCCATAATCATTAGCAGAGGTCTGGGCAATGGGAATTTATCAGATTCCATGCCTTACGCTGGACAGTAGACATCAGCATTAGAGAGTGCACATGTAACTTCTACAAAGTCTGAGGCCATTGGTTTTAATTCCTCTGATCCCATCACACAATTCCTTATGGAAAAGATTTTGCAATTCAGATTTAGTAACTTGAATGGATAGCAAAATAAACTGTATTCAGAGGGCCTCCCTGCAGCTGTTTGTCACCAAAGGACTGGAATAATGTCTTTAAAAGCTATTAACCCATTAACTTTTAAACTTTATAAGTAAGTGTCATATAGGGTAACCCTGACTTTCTATAACACACTGTCTGAAATGCAGAGAGTATCTCAGAACCATAACTCCAATACCTTGTAATTTTTCTTTGGAAAAAAAAAAAAGGCTTGTGTAAGTCTCATCAACGCCAATAAACATATTGCTTCCTATGACGGATTGGCGTGGTTCTTCCCCAGGACACTTCGCAGAGTGTGGTGAACTTTTGCTGTTTGTGGAAACAATCAGGCTGGGTTTAAATGAGGACTTGTCTCTATTTGAGCACTTGTGAGCGTGTAAGAAAATGTGTGTTTTCTTTGTGAACCATTCAATTTATCCCTGAGCTTTAATTGCCCAATTCTCCCCAACTCTAATTGGAAAACCATCAGCAAACACAATTCTGTTGGTTTGACGTGAACTTGAGCTTGTGCATGAACGTGTGGAGCGTGCTGATGTAGCGAAGGGCTTATGGTTGGGGTGGAGTGTGAAGCATCTATGGCTGCTAGGGCATTGTGAAGTGAATGGAGTGAGACAGAGGCAATGACTCGATGCCCAAGTGTCCTTTCATCCTCATAAGAACAGCTGTGTTCTCTTAAGGTCAGAGGCCTGGCATGAACCGGAAGCCATCTTGGAGCTTGGCGGGCGTGCTTGGGTAGATTTTTTTCCCCTCCTACGAAGAGACCGTTGATACAAAGTTGCCACTGTGAAATAGCCTTGGAGCAATTGCATCTGATCCCACATTTAGTTTCAGTTTTAGTTTGTTTTCTAGTTTAAGGAAAATGTCTTATCTCAAAAGGTTACCATTTTCCACAGCTGTTTGCTCCAAGGGCCACCAGCCAACTCCTTGAAACTGATTGGCACTCTCGCCCTGTTGGGGCGCAGGTTCCCTGACTCTGAATCATCCCCAGGAGCTTGAAGGCTGTGAAGGACTTATTTTTCCCATCATTTGTTCTCTTGGAATGTATGGCTCCTAAACTAGAAAGCCTTGGGGAGGGGAATTTGGATGGGGCAGGTCATCCTGGGGTCACCTTTTATAACTGGGGACGTTTTAGATACCTGTGGACCACTGTGAGCATAAAGTCATGGGTCTTCCACCAGTACCCTAAGGATGCACATTTGAATGCTCTGAGGTCTTAGATCAGAACACAGCCAGCAGTGTGGAAGAGGCGCAGACAGAGCAGAGGTCTTGTTTTCAGTCACACACACACACACACACACACACACACACACACACACAGCGCCAACACTTGCTCAATGTCTCAAAGGTCCATCTTCTCATGGACACCAGGCCTCAGGGCCCTGTGTGGCTCGTTGATGGGTTGGGGCGTTAGGTTAACTCTCTCCTCTGTTGCCAGTGGAAGCGAGAACAAGAGTTTGACCTGCAGCTGCTGGAGCGGGCTGCTCAGGGGGACAGAAAAGACAGAGAAGACGGCTGGCTGAAAGTGCAAGCCACACCCGTCATGGAGTTGGACCTAGAGCCGCAAGACTACGACTTGGACATCAACAGAGAGGTGAGGATGGGGCTTCTTTCATGCTTCCCAGAAGCCCTGGACTTAAGGTTCCTGGGCTGACGTGCAGTCTCACCCATCAGGGTTCAGCATCCCTGCAGACCAAGAAGGTGCATACGTGAATAGTGGCTTGAGACCATAAAGTCGTCAGTGTTTCTCTCAACGTTTAAGCCCATTTCTGTAATTGGGAGCAAACTGTGCCCCTCTCCCCTTAATGGTGATGTGGGGAGGATTAAGTGACTCAAGATGTTCCCAAGAGGTTTAGAAAATGTTCCCTGGATCATTAGTGGTGGCCTTTGCAAATGGCCTGTTAGGCAGACTGTAGTTATCATACGTGGTGTGAAATACAGGACAGGTCTGAAAAATCACAGAAGACATTTCCAGCCAGGACTGGAGCCAATTTTGGTTTGAATTCTTCTGGTGCCCTCTGGTGGCTCACTTGCCTCATGACAGGGCAGGCCCAGGAAAAGTGAGAGAGAAAAAGGAAAGGGAGCAAGTGCCTGAGTGCCAGTCAGTCTCTAGACATCCCTGCTCGAGCACCTTTGGTCTGTGGGCAGTGTCTGCAGCTGCTCTGGTCCTTTGCATCCCTAGCTCTGAGATGGCGCACAGTCGACGTGCTGTAAATGTTTGCAGATGGAAGACTGCTGCATGAATTGTCACTGTCCCCAAACCTTTATGCAGGGACTTGGCCTACTGCATTTTCCCCATGGGTAGGATGAGTTTGGGTGGGACTCTAAGTCTTCCATAGGTCTATTTGACATGAGACAGAGCCTCAAATGCCCTCCTCAGGAGGGGTTGCCACTCTTGTAGGGTGTGTGTGTGTGGTGTGTGTGTGTGTGTGTGTGTGTGTGAAAACTTAGATCTCACACATGCCAAGCACACAGAACTACATAACTAGTCCTCCTGTTTGGAAGAGACAGGGCAGATCCATTTGCAAGCTGGTTGTCCAGTGGTTAGGGTTTCATGAGGGAGAGGGGCTCTGAGAACAAAGAACAATGTAGGTAAGTCGAGGCTTGACTTACTGTGTTCTTGACGCTTGCTCCAGCAGCCAACAAGGACCTTTTCTCTGACAGCAGTCTGGGCTTTCTCCTTCACAAAGAACCTCCGTGTGCTCCCTTGGCAATGCAAGGATGTGCTCTGCTGTCCTAATTGGCCCGGCAGCCCAGGGAAAATGTCCTTCTTTATCACCAACCTAAATCCTGCTACAGTGTGGTCCACTTCCTTCCTCTAGAGCTGTCCTGGTTGGAGATAACTGCTATTTCTTACCACCTTCCAACAATGCGAGGGGCCACATGGGTTTAGTTCTGTGACTGAGACTGAAATCAATCCAGGCAAGAACAAAGGGAACTACTTTGAGGCAAATTCGATTACATTTTTTAAAAGTAGGGGCTTAAATGGTCCTGAAAGTGTGATCAGAGATTTTCAGAGCTTTAGGCTGCTGGTTTGAAGCAGGGACTCTGACTGGTTGGTGCTGGCAAGATAACCTTTTCATTTTTTTTGTTTAATTTTTTAATTTAAAATTTAGTGCATGTGTGTGCACACCTGTGCTTGTGCACGGTCTGCCCTTAAGTGTAGAGGACAGAGAATAACCTATAAAGTTGGTTCTTTGCCACCATGGGGGTCCTCGAGATCAAACTTGGGTCATAGGCTTGGCAGCAAGCACCCTTACCTGCTGAGCCATCTCTCTGGCACAAATGAAGCATCTCTGTAGGAAAGGGTGCTATGTGAGCTGAGTCTGTAGGTAGTATGAGGGGAGGGCTCTTGTCACCTGGGGACTAGAGAACCACGTCTGTCCTTGTCTGTCCTTGGGTGATGCCCCTGTTAGGGATGAGGTTCCGCTAGAGGAAAGGACGAGAGAGCTTTTAGTAAAGGTGACAGAGATCTACTTTGCAGCGTCAGGCTGGGGGGAAGAGGTAGAGAACTAAAGAGAGGGTCACCAGTCTTTCCCCACTGAGGCTTTTATTGAGATGTGTGTAAAATCTGCTCTGCCCAGAAGTGTGAAAGCTGTCTTGGTTATTAACCCTTTGCATGCTGTTATTGTTGGCTTCAACTTTTCCATGTCTAGTCTGATCTGTATGCCCCCAGATTCAGAAGTGTGTTTCACTATGATTATGTCCTCAGTTTACTCATCAGCTTTGAGTGGTCTCTAAGCTGTCAGGCTGTGGTTCGTCTTGTTTTGTTTGTTTAGTTGGTTGGTTGGTTGGTTGGGTTTTGTTGTTTTCTGTTTTGAGACAGGATCTTTCTAGGTAGCCCTGGCTGGCCTGGAACTCACTATATAGACTAGAGATCCACTTGTCTCAGCCTCCCGAGTGCTGGAATTAAATACATATGCTACATCCCAGGCCTGAAGCACTTTTGTAGGACAGAGAGGACTCTCCGTTCCTCCCTCCATCCATTGATGGAGGATTTTCTGAAGGGCTACTCATTGCCAGGTTCCTCAGTTAGATAGGGCAAAAGAAAGGCCCTCAGGTGTGAAGGACACTGGAGCTCCCACTGAGTGGGAGTGGCTGGAGAGTCAGGTCGCTGGGGCCCGTGAGTATAGCACCAAGGATTATGTGCTTCCTGTGACATCCTCTCTGTGTTGCTTGCCTTGCTGTTGCTCTTGGCCTCTAGAGAGCTGTCTAGTGTAACTGGGAGAGCACGTGCTTTATGAGACCCAGGTCCACATTGTTGGTTCCCCACTGCCTCATTTGATGATCTTAGCAAGTTTCTTTACCTCTGTGGGCTCTGGTTGGTTCCTCACAGGGTGGGAAGGGTAGAAAAAACAGGTCTCAAATCAAAGTATCTGAGCTTACCCTGCATCCTACCACCCGATCCTCTCCCCAGCTGTCTAAACCAGAGAAGGTCTCCATCCCTGAGCGGTATGTGGAAATGGATCCTGAGGAGCCACCCAGCCTTGAAGAGTTGCAGGCACGGTACCGAAAGGCTGAGAAGATACGAAATATCCTTGCCCGGTCAAGGTCAGCCCTTGCTTGCTCAAGTCTAGAAGTCTCACAAACCCTATCTCAGCCATGGGAGACTCAGGCCAGCCTGAATGCTCTATATTTTGCTAGGCTTTATTTCAAATGAATGCCTGGGTTAGGCAGTTACTCAGGTGAGAAAGCTTGCCCCAGTCAGCTAAAAGGCTCTGGAGAACTTGTAAAGGGTCCTTGCCCAAGGTCTATGCCCTCAGGTCTGTCCCCAGTGATTGGCAAGTGTGGGCCCCCAGCCAGATGTTAGTGAAGAAGACTCAGTTGAAGTCACCTCCAATGATGGTCTTCTTAACATTTGTGCCCATACTCTATTCTAGATCCATGGATGGGCCCAGGCCGATCAGGAGGTGCTAGACTAGACTTTAGGCTCCATAGATGGGGCTCAGCTTTGTCCCGAAGGCTCTAGGGGCTTTGCTTACTTCCTGAACACTGAGCTTGGACCCAGGGAAGTGGATTTCCTGGCCTGTGAGCTTCTCTTTCAGAGTTGCATTACCTGTTTTATGTCTGGATTTATCAGGAGACTCCAGTTGGAGCCTTTAACTTGAGGTCTACAGGAGGAATAGAGCTATGTTCACTGTAGGTCTGGGGGAAAGGAGACATTCTTGTCTTGGAAGAAAACAGACAGTGCACATCTGATGCCCCCAGAGTGTTGCAACTCCACCTCCCCACAGCCGGGGAGACACTCCACATGTGAGGCTGAAGGCCAGGGTGGTGAGACTCACGGCCTTCTCTCTGGTCCCCACAGCATGTGCAACCTGCAGCCCACAGGCCAGGACCGCAACAGCCTGGCAGACCTGGACTCGCAGCTGCAGGAGCAGGAGCGCATCATCAACATTTCCTATGCTCTGGCCTCAGAGGCCTCTCAGCGCAGCAAGCAGGTAGCAGGTAAGACCGTGGGTGCCTAGCTCCAGGGCCCAATTCCCGCCTGCTGCTCCCAGTATGACTTGTCCTAGAGCCAGGAAGTTAGCAGACATCGGCAGTTAAGGGTGTGTTCTCTGTCCTGCCTGACCCAGGCAGGAGAAGAGCTGCCACTCTGCTCCACATTTGCCAGCGCTGAGCAAGGCGACAGGGCTCAGGTTTCTTTCCTTAGGAAGAGGGGGGCAGAAGTGATGCTGAGCAGCGACTTCTCGGTGGGGCAGAGCGAAGGGGCTCCTGATCTCTGCCTGGAAACCCTCCCTGGGCCCTCAGGCCAAAGCCACTCACCTTGTCAGTGACCCTGTGGCAGAAAGTAGGAATGGAGAATCCAGGCTTTGCCAGCCTAGCCCAAAGACTATCACTGGTGTAGAAGCAGCCCACGGCTGTGCTGTGTACGAAGGCTGCTTTAAGCACATGCCTGTAATCCCAGCTGTCAGGAAGCTGAGACAGGAGAATTGCTGCATGCATGCTATAGGGTAGGCTAGCCTGGACTACAGAGTGAGACCCGGTCACAAAGAAAACAATAAAGGAGACTCTGTCGGAAAAAGGACTCTGGGCCCCTTCCTCCGCCCACATCTCCCTCCCTGTGGCAGCCTCACAGTCCACGCTGTGTAGTCTGTGCCCTGATGAGAGGCTCTTGTGTATGTATGTGGTGCCCCTGGCCAGGTGTCCTCCAGGGATGGACGGGCAGAGGACCCAAAGTGGTGCCATTCTCTCCTGGTCCTCTAATCCAGTTGACCAAGATGAGGACTGCAGGCCATGTGGCTGCTGGCCCTAGGGAGTCTGGTGTGGGGAGCAGCTTTGACATCACTTCAGGAGGCCCTGGGAGTGACTGATGACTAGGACAGATGCCAGACCTAGTCAGTCCCTGTACCCTGATCCTCCAGAGTTCCTAGAAATCCAGCCTTGTGTGTTGGTTTACATCCACAATCCCAACTAGGGAGGTACAGGCGGGAGGATCAGGGTTTCAAAGTCCTTCTTGATTATACAGCAAGTTCAAGTCCAGCGTGGGCTACACTGAGGCCCTATTGCAAAACAAAACCAGACTAAACCAGTCTCTGGAATGTCTGCTGTCCTTGCTCTGTTTGAGACATGTAGAGGGGCTAAAAGTGGTCTGTGTTGCCCTGTGGCTGGGACTCAGGCAGCCCCTCTTCCTGGTGACCCCAGAGCTCATCTCAGCAGCCTCCCAGCCCCTCCCTGTGAGGCTGCCCCCGCTCTCCAAGCACCCTCCTTACAGCTGTGCTTGCTCTCTCTCTGCCTCCACCACATCTTAGGTGGTGATGGGGCTTGAACCCAGGGCCTCTGGTATGCTAGGCCCATCCACCAGTCACTGAGCTACATTCCAAGCTTGCTCTCACTCTGATTAGTCCCCTTAGCTTCCTCCCACACAGCTGATGACCCCTGACCTGACTCCCTCTGTCCTACTTCCCAGTCTGTACCTTTCTTCCCTCGCGTTCTCTCCCCTGAATCAGAAACTCCAGGCAAGCTAGGCCCCGTGGGTCTGCCCCGGGCAGCAGGCCATCAGTTGGGGGTAGGGGACCAGGCCACACAGTCCTGGCAGGCAGGGCATATGGTGGTGTGGGTGGACAGACGGCTCTAATACACCGCTTGACTCCTGTGTGCTCTGTCCAGTGCAGCAGCTGGCCCTCCTCCCGCCTAAAGCCCCCCTGTCCTCCAGGACGGTGCCACCTTGCCCCCCCTTAAGCAACGGACTGCACTACACCTTTGTCTAACACCTTCCAAGTAAGAGCCCCTGCCTGGCTGTCCTGCTGCTGTGCACCCCATAGTCTGAGCATGTCCCCAGCCTTCCTTCCCGCTGCTGCTGAGCTGACTGCAATGCCACCTGCTGTCGCTCCCTGCCATCGGCACCGGCACTGCGGCCGCTGGGGGAGGTGATTCGCTTGTTAGGAACTCTGACCTCAGGCCTCCACAGAGGCTGCCATCAAAGGTGCTATTGTGCTGAAGTACCTCGGGGGAGTTTCCAACCCTTGACTTTACAAATGATGTCGCCATTTATAGAGTTCATGCTGCAGAACTGTGCAGTTGAGGTAAAAGAAAAAAATTGCAAAAAAAAAAAAAAAAAAAAAAACTACCCATGTTTTAAATAAGTTTAGGGTTTTGTGTTGGGCTGCATCCACAGCCGTCCTGGCTCACATGTAGTCTATGGGCCATGGATTGGACATGTCTTCTAGGGCCCTAGCTGCACCTGCCCATTTCTCTTTCCCAAGGCAGCTTGATGTCCCAAAGACCAGCATAGGCCACACTGCCAGTCTCCAGGGAAAAGAGGAGTCAGATCTCACTCTTTCGAGACCTTCCCAAAGGGATTAAGGAAGTTACAGAAGACAAGCTGAGACCCCAGGGGTCGCCACACAGCAAGGCCCTGAGAGCCTTAGGGAAGACCCAGAGTAAGTCCAGGTCCACAGTCCATCACGATGCTTGGTATGACTCCACGGAGTGAGTGGCTGACCCAGACAGGCAGGGGGTAAAGGAAGGAGCCCCCCAGGAGCCAGCAGACCCAGCACCTGACCAGCTGTGAGTGAATTCATGGCCTGCATCAGCTGCCCCCGTCTGTATCCTTACCTGGACCCCAGAGGTCACACTAGAGGTCCCTAGCCGTCTCTCGCTGTCACTCTGCAGAGTTCACTTCTCTTTCCTTAACGGGGTTGTGGTTAACCTTGTTGAGAGACTACTGCATGCTAGACATTGTGCTGATTATCTCCTTGTCCCTAAGGAGTTGAAGTGGGTGTCAGGATGCAAAGCCTTTTAGTGTGCACCCACAACTTTCATTCTCCATGACTGCGGGCTAATGGGTTCATCTGGGCCACCCCCAGAAGCTCCAGGGGTCTGCAGAGGAGGGTGAAGGGGACATCACTTTACACTGGGCCTTCTAACTTTGGACTGCTTCTGCTTCAGAACCAGCAGGCCCCAGCCAGTCTGGGAGCAGGAGGAGGTCAGCTGACTTGGGCATAGCCTGGCCCTCAGGAGGGGTAGAACAGAGGGCTGGAGCTGCAGAACTCCACAGAAAGCTCCAGCCGTGTCCTTTGTAAAGTCCTACAGGACTGCCAGGACCACAGTTATATGCATGTTTTCTTCTTAGAAATCTGAGCAGGCAGAGGTGCCAGGGTTAGGCTCCGTTTACCGTAGTTTTTCAAGCCGTGGTGGCCTTGTGCCCGGACTTAGATGTTCTCTCCAGAGCTCAGCCATGCCTCGTCCTCTCACAGCACCAGAGGCAGGTTAGAACCACTCTGTTCTTAGGTTAGAAATATTGAAAGAAGAATAAAAATAAATAAACAAACAAACAAAGAAATCAAGCAAGCAAGCAAGCAAGGTCACAGATGCTGGGCTATCTAATCTTCCAGAGAATGAAGGGCAGAGCCATTAACTAGCCCAGTTGATTGCCCAGGTCTTGGCCTACTGCAGAGGACAAGTTCATGAACTAGCATGAATGTAGTTTGCTTCCTAGAGGTGGAAGGAAAATCAGACCCAGTGTGCTGGGTCCTAGAAGCCAAGGTCCCATGACAGCGGCCGCTTTGCCCATGCCCCCTGCTCTCCTACTCTGTCTGCCAGCCCGTCATGCATATGCACAACATGCCCACTCTGAGGACAGGACCAAAGGTTTGCCAGCCTCTCACTGTCTCTTGTGCTTTTCCAGCCCAGGCAGCAACAGACCCATGACCCAGTGTGCAGAGGAGAAGCCTGGAGCCGGGGACCCAGCTCAACCAGCATCTTCCTGAAACAGTGTCTTCTCTGCCCCAGTGGAAATCCTTCCAGCTGAACGGGGGCTCTGGCTGGAGGAGAGAGCAGCCCACCCAGCCTGGTGGGCCCAGCATGGAGCAAGGGCTCCATCCTAACCCCTGCCCATCTGTTTCAGTCCAGATTCCTTTTTACAGATGACAGAAGCACTTTTGATACACGGTGTGAAACATACTGTATTTTAGAATCAGAATATATTTTATAATGCTCACCTCAAGGGCCGAGTGGCTGGAAAGGTGAGCCTGCAGGGTTTTGTAGCCACACACAGGGATTCAGGTACAACGGGGTGGCATAGTGGCTGGGGAGAAGAGCAAGACAGGCCGGGGCCATTCCCACCGCCCACGAACCCAGAGAGCGGCTTCCAGTGGGTTCCAGCATGAGGCTTGTTACCATGCTCCCCAGGAAACGGGAGGCAGTTGACTGCAGAAATCAGCATCCCACCGATGCCCGGCCCTGGAAACTCCACCTGGATGGCCCACGGAGCCTGTCTGTGCCTTGGTTCTGACTGAGGAGCAACTATGTGTGTTCAAGAGCGGTGGCTTCTTCAGCCTGTCGGTGAAGCAGTAAAGTTCCCTCAGCACAAAACAGTTCTTCTCAGAAAGAAGAACAAAAGCCGATGGGGAGATGGGAAATGTGCTGTAGCAATAAATTCCCCATTGGGTGGCATCTACATACAAAGGCCTAACCTGACGCCATCCCTCCAGCCAGGCAGGGCTGAAGGGCCTCTGCTGCCCGCCTGTGGGGAAACCTAGGACAGCTTCCCTAGGACTGGTGAGGAGGGCAGGCAGGGCCAGGACACAGGCCTGTGACCTGATCCAGCCCAGCTGAGGAGGTGGCCATGCCAGACACAGTGTTCCTGGCCCCTTATTTAACTTGTCTCATGGTAGTCTACATACAGGAAGCAATGATTAGAAGAAAAAAACAAACAAAAACACCTTCTTTGGGTGGAGCCACATTTTAAATGGAAATTTGTCTTTATGCTTAAAAGAAAGAAAAAAAATCCTTGAATATATTTAGAAGTTGCTGTCTATTTTTAACTAACTCCATATGCTGCCAGTATCAACTTCATGACATTTGCCAAAATAAGATTTTATTTTTGCCTTTATAAGATTTTGTTGGAAAAAATGAAATGAATATTTTGCAAGAAAAAGTTAATTTAAATAAAAGTGTAATGGTTTGCAAAAAAAAAAAAAAGTGATGTACAGATTAAAAAATTAACATCACCCATGTCCTCTTTCTGGCTGGCTGTGTTCATCCACCATGGCCTGTGTGCATTCTTACCATGGCAGCTCTCTGTCTCCTACTTACTATGTTCACTTATGAAACATCCCTCTCACCGACTGCTCCTTGATATTTGAGTGACTTTGGAGGCCTGAGGTGTGAGGATCACTGTCCCACCAGCAGGCAAGGAGCCTCAGGGCTATGGACCCCCATGTGGGACTCGTTTGGGCTGGCTAGCTCCAATCTAACCCAAGATAGCACAAGGGGTACAGTGGACCCCCATCCAACCCATACACTGCCTGTTCCAATTAGGCCTGTTAGTGATGGACCATTGCAAACTGGATTTGCATTTAATTCATCTTGACTTGTGATTCATGCTTAAGGCAGAAGGCTAGGGGCCAGTTTGGTTTAGGGATGTGTGCGGTTTCCAAGTTTCTGCATGGCCAAGGAGTGTGTTGGAGGTTTGGAGAAGCCTTCCAAGTATTTAAACTGGGAAAAGTGGATTCCTAGGCATTCTGGATGGGCAGAGGGGAGAACTGCTATTTTAGCCACTGATCATTTTGAATTTAAAAATAAAAAATACTCTTCTAGTTTTAAACATTAGCTGGAAATGTCACATAACAGATTAAAGCAGGGAGGGGATGATTCTGTGACTGAATGCAGTCCCGTGAAAAGGACAAAAACCCCACAGTCGATGCCCACCCCACAGGGGAGCCAATTGTAGGTGGTTTCTCAGCAGAACCACTTCAGCGGGTTCGGACTGTTGGTCTTGGTTTGTGTTTCACTGCTATAGCCCTATGTGTGAGGGAACGTGGCTGCTGTTCCTAAAGTCTTCCATCAGGGAGGGAGGTATACACTGTTCTAGGAGAGTTATGGCTTCAGCCAAACTCAGTGCAAAGCACTCAAAATAAAAAGAGTCCCAGGATGGCAGTGTCTGTGTAGGTGGCACTGTGGCCTGATGCTTCTCAACCCCTTGAGAGGGCTGACTGCCTGAAGTAAGGTGAGATCATCTTGGGGCTGGGGAGACGCCTGGGTCAGGAGAGTATTTTCTACAGAAGAATGAGGAGCTGAGTTCAGTTGCTGGAAGCCAAGTTTAAAAAAGCAGGCTTGGTGGCATGCACCTGTTAATCCCAGCCCTGGAAGATGGAGCCAGGAGGATCCCTGAGCTCACCGACTAACCAGCCTCGCTCCAGATTCAGTGAGGGATGCTGTCTCAAACAGTAAGGTAGAAGGAGCTAGAGAGAGGGTGTAGGGGTCAAGAACACTAGCTCTTGCAGAGGACCCGGTTTGCTTCCCAGACCCCTGTGTGGCTCACAAACCTCTGTAACTCCAATTCCAGGGTATCTGATGCCCTTTTCTGATCTCCATGGGCACTAGGCACACAAGCAGTGCATATATGTACTCATAAGTAAATCTAAGCAATTGAGGAAGAAACTGGACATTAGCCTCTACCTTCCACACATGCATGTGCACCTACACACAAGTACATACAAACAGTACTTGTGCAAATTTAAAAACAAAATGGGGCTATTTGTAGACTGACTGACTAGGTACATGCACCCCATGATTAAGAACTGAGTGGCTCAGCATTTCAAAATGTATATCCTTACAGGCCCCAGGGCCTTAGCAGAGTGGTAAATAGTGGGGGATGTGAAGGTGTTCTTGTGTCTATTCACTAATTACCTTTTCTTTTGCATTCATTTATTTTATGTGTGTGAATGTAGGTGCACATGTTCTGTGACTTGCATGTGGAGGTCAGAGGACAATTTATGAGATTTAACACTCCTACTATGTGGGTCCCAGGGGATCGAACTCAGGTCATCAGGCTTGGCAGCAAGAGCCTTTACCCATTAAGCCACCAGCCCTGCTCACCTCTTAACTCTGACTGTAACTTGGGCCCCAGCTGAGGCCCAGGCTATCTTGTCTAATCATGGCCGGAACCAACAAGGAAATGTTAAGATCAACAGTCAAACAGAAACTGGATATAAAATCTGCTAATCCTCACTTGACCTTCCAGAACTGCCTGCATTTTTACCATATCCAAGGCGCCATCTAAATAAAAACACTTTATATATGGTTTGTGAAGCAGGTATGCTGGACTGAGGGAGAAGGCCTTGGTTGCCTTCACATGGACAGGGTTCTTGCAGAGTTTCCCTGGCTACTTTAGGTGGTAGCCGAAGGTCAGAGTGTCTTCCCACCTGTTCTCCAGGGCCCTGCAGGTTCCCCGGTCAGTGTGTGTGAAGGAGGATGACAGTAATGGATACAGACTCTGGCCCAGCCAGCCAGGAGCCTGTTGTGGGCTCCAGGAGTTCCCCACAGCAGCAGCACAGTACCCTGTGCTGAGTCCTTTTGTGTTCTCACCAAGGGTGGGAACGAAACAGCAAATTATTTGTCTAATCCATGAAATCACATTTCTGAGACGTGGCGGGCTGATGCTGGGAGCCCTCTGCTTCAGGATCGGTATCTATCACATGGGGCTTGGCGAGGGGCTTCAGGGTTCTGAAAAGAACAAAGGGACTAGGCTAGGGAAGACATGAAAAAATGGCAGCCCCTCCCAGCGCGGTAAACATGCCATCACTTTGCCGCCCGCGCTCAAAAGGCGACCACTTTCATTGCTCCCCAAGCAAAGGAAACCTTTCTTCAGAGCGAGTGGCGGTGTACAAAGGCAGAGCACAAAATGTACGCACATCAGAGTCCCCGCAATTCTGTTTGAACAAGCATATTGATTGGGCCTGACCCTGTTACATTTTTTCCCTATTATTTGAAAAGGTGCTTCTAAGTCTAGTGAATTGAATCAACGGGACTGAACTTTCCACGAGAACTTCTCGAGGTATTTCTTTAGTTCAAAGCTTTTGAATTTTAAAGGGCATTTTTAATATGAATCTGTTGAGTATTCTTTGCCACAGCCCAACAAGGCATGTTAAATGCAGATGAGCCTGGAGGAGGAGGCTAGGAGTGTGGGTAGAGCTGGGGGTGCATGGTGTGGACCAACCCTGCTGTGTGGGAGAGCCAGGCTTTGCATAGAGCGTAAACTCAGGTTGGGGAACAGCATAGACCCTAGATGGGACCTTTCTGAGTACATGAGTCCAGCTTAGCCCCAGGAGAGCAATCTCAGCTCTTCATGGAGGAGGCCTGTGTGCTGCTCAGCTGCTCACTGTCCCACATTCTTAGGAAGCTGAGAAGGAACTAGGCAGGCAAAGTCCCTTAGCTGAGGTCCCAGTTTGAGTGACCACACCTTGCCAATGTCCCCCAGCCCTAGGCAGACCTCTTCAGTCTGTCACAGGTGCTCTCCTGAGCTCTGAGTTCCGTCTTAATCCTTCATGGATTAGGGTCTTGGGCGTTTTGCTATTTGTGTGAATCTCTTGGGTCATTCCAGCCCTGGTCTCCAGAACCATCTAGTGGCCTCATTCTTCTCAAACATAGTTAAGAGACTCTTGTCCACTTCAGCTCATGCCTTCCCTTTTAAATTAATAATAATAATACTATTGTTGTGTGTATGGTTGTTTTGCCTGTGTGGGTATGTGTACCACATGTGTGCAGTGCTGGAAGAGGCCAGAAGAGGACATTGGATCCCCTGGAATAGGAGTTACAGACAGTCGGGAGCTGTTGTGTGGGTACTGGGAGCCAAACCCAGCTCCTTTGGAGAGCAGCCAACGCTCTTACACTGTACCACCTCTCCAGCCCCCCTCATGGCTCCTTCTGACCAAGTTCCTGGCTCTTTGTTGGTCTGAGTTTCTGTTTGACTCTGGAGGCTTTTGATTCTCAAAAGTATTTTCTTCCTAGACCCAGTGTTTAGGCTCAGAGGCAGAATCACCCTAGAGGAGCTGATAAGGTCAGCCCTCCCTACACCCAAAGAATGCTGGGTATGAGCATCTCTACAAAGTCCTCTGGGCAAAATTACTACTTCAAAGACAGTGGCCAGGGGGAGTCGCTGTAAGGCCCGAATCACTGCAAAACTTGGCCCTTTGTGCCTGTCTCTACCCACGAAGACTGGAGCCATACCCACTTCAGTCCAGTGCCCGCCCCCACGCCTTGTCCTGCTAGCCTCCAACACTGCAATTCATCCACACACTTCTTTTCTTGGCTTTCACATTCAGGCCTCCTGCTGTGATCAGTGTTTCTCGGACCACAGTAGCCAGTGAGAGCAACAGTAACAAGTCCTGTGTCTCCACTGGTCTGTTCCCCAGGGGGAGCCTTGCCAGCACCCCCTAGTCCTTCCTGGGAGTCCATGGGTATCCCTCGCTGAGTGCACTGCAGTCCAGTCCGGCTTGAGTTCCCCAACTGGCAACTTCTGCTGGCTGGGAGAGTGCTCCAGGATGGCCTCTCATCCCTTCCTGGCTGTGGGTATCTCCCCAAGCTGCAGCCCCTGGAGGGACCAGAGCATCGTTTTCTTTATGAATCGTTATCCCCATCCCAGCCAAGCTCATGGTGCACACATAAGGGGGAAGTTTTGGTGCTGCTCTGGTTCTATCTCTTGGCCCCAAAGCAAGGCTGAGAGCTTGCAGACAACTTCCTTAGCACTGCCCGGGTCCTTTCTCTTTGAGCTTGGCAACTGCCTCAGTATCTCTCCCTGCTCAGGGATCTCACCCCCTTTCAAGTAGCTACTGCTGTGTGGTCAAGTATCCCAAACTTAGTGGTTTCACACCGTAGTTAATTATCTGTCATGATTATGTAATTGTCCAGGTTCATCAGCTGGGCAGATTTTCAGCTCCATATAGTAGAGACAGGCAGTAGATTGTCTGAGGTGGCTTTTTCACTTTGGTGGCATTGCAATGGGGATGTCTGGATAAAATGGGATGGTTGAGCGTCCACCTCTACCCAAGACTCCTCACGTGACTGCTTACACTTTCTTACAACACGGAGGTCTTTGGAGAGATGGGCTTCTCACCTGAGCTGGTTCCCTAGGGAATCTAGGCTGCCAGGCCTTTAAAATTCAGGCCTGAGCCAGGCATGGTAGCATGTACCTGTATCCCAGCACTTGAGAGGCTGAGGCAGGAGAATTGTGAGTTTGAGACCAGACTGGGCTATATAGTGAAACTGTCTCAGGGGACATGAGAGGTGGTCTGGAAACGTGTGTTCTGTGATTTGCATAGAAAGTGTGTCCTGTGGGCTCCTGTGTTGAGTGCTCGTTCACCAGCAGGTGGCGCTGTTTAGAGAGTTGTTGGATGCCTTAGGAGGTAGAGCTCAGCTGGAAGCAGGCCACTGATGTGCATATGCCTTTGGATTATAACTGGTTCCGAGTCCCTTCCTCTCTGTGTCCTGGCTGGCACGAGCTGAGTGGCCTCTACCACATGCTTCTTCCACTACCAAATGTTCTGCTCCAATGTCTGCGATCTCAGAATCTGTGGAGCCAAAAGCAACCTTTGAAACAGTGAGCCAAAAGCAATCCCTCGACTCTTAAGTTGTCTTCCTCGGGTATTTGGTCACGGTGACACCTGCCCACCAGAGAACTTCCTCTGTGTATGCTCCCATCTCTCCCCATCCCGCCTGTCTCACTCGCCAGCCTGGGGGGGTCTGGAAGACGGCTCCTTGCTTGCCACAGATGCTTGCTGACTGCTCCTAAGGCAAGAGGGAAACAAGCGGGCAGGTGACGTATCCGTTCTGCCTCCTGCTTCCCCACGTCTCACTATTCCAGGAGGGCTGGTCCTGGGACTCCTTTCAGAGACTGAGAAGGGTCAGGGTGAGCCCCTGGGGAGCTGGGAAGTGAAGCAAGGCTATAAAGGGCTTCGCTTATGGAGCTTTCACTTGGGAAGAGGACGTGTCAGAGGAGGCCTGAGGATGACCAGTCATGGTCACCCTCCAGCACCTCTCCCCACCTCCCAGAAACTTGCCTACTTCTGAGGCTCCGAGGTCATACTTCATTCCACTAGCATCCAGTTAGACTCTTTTGCTAGATTTTTATTACGCATGATGCTTGTTACCATTTAAAAAATATATTTTTTTATTAATTTATTTGGGGAGGAGGGCGGGGAGGCACTCATGTTCTAGCGTGTGTGTAGATGTCAGAGGACACCTTTAGATGTTACTTCTCCCCTCCTATTATGTGGGTCCCAGGGATCAAACTGAGTTGGTTGTGCTTGGTGGGAAGCTGCTGAGCCATCTCACTGGCTCTACCTGTTACCGTTTGTGATGTGTTGGATACTTGGTTGCACTTGACAGACCTGATTAGAGCAAGTGACTCAGAGGTTAAAGGGGTTTCTAGCCAAGCCTAACTACTGACCCGGACAGACTGCATAGTCTGACTCCCCTAAGCTGTTCGCCAACCTCCACACACATGTACTCACACACACTTCTTTCAAGATTTATTTTGTATGTATATGTATGAGCCTACATGTATGTATACAAACCATGTGCATGCCTGGTGCTTGTAGAGGGCAACAGCTCCCTGGGAACTGGGGTGAGTGCTAGGATCTGAACCTAGGTTCAGTTAAGCAAATGCTCTTAACCATTAAGCCATTTCTTCAGTCCCTAAATAAAACTTTTTTAAAAAAGATTTATTTATTTATTATGTATACAGTGTTCTGCATGCATGTGTGCCTGCAGGCCAGAAGAGGGCGCTGGATCTCATTGTAGATGGTTATGAGCCACCATGTGGTTGCTGGGAATTGAACTCAGGACCAGAAGAGCAGCCAGTGCTCTTAACCTCTGAGCCATCTCTCCAGCCCCCCTAAATAAAACTTTTAATGAAAAAAAATTATAGCAAGGCATTCCTCCAATTTTAATCACTAAGACTTGGCCCAGCGCAGGCTGATGGGCTACAGGCCTGTTGTTTTTAACAAAATCTCAATCATTCTATTTTACCAATAAAGACTCAGGAGCCAGATGTTGGGGTGAAAACCTGTTAGCTCAGAGAGGCAGAGAAAGCACCCAGAAACTTTCTCCTCCTCCTACGCCGTCTCTAACCAGCCTCCTCAAACTGAATGTCCCTCGCTTCTCCTTACTATGTGTGCATCTCTCTCGGTCCTCCTGACTCCCCCTTACTCTCTATGGTTTTTTCCCCTAATAATCCTGTGTACACTTCCTGTCAGCTGCTTGCTTACTCCAGCCTCTTGACCTATGGTTGACTTTATTTAACCCTGTTTACAATATTCAAGCAGAAACCTCTTGGATTAAAGGTGTGTGCTAGGGGTGAGCCACCCTACAACTAGAAACAGGTTTTTCCAGTAAATAACACAATCTTGGGGGTCACAGTGTGATCAGATGTCCTGCAATACTGGCTTCTCTGACAATCCTGGACCAGGAAGCCTTGGGCTGTCTGGCTGTCTGAGCTACATCAAGCAGAGGCATTGTCCCCAAGTTGGATCACACCGCCTCACCTGCTGCTCACACTTGGGCCATGGTTGGTCAACCCTCATGTAAGGTGGAAGGGCCATGTGGGAGACAGCCTACCCAGAACCCAGTTCTGCCTTGCCAGCCCTGTCTCGTGGAGCCTGGTACTCCCCATCTGCTTATAAAGCAAGGTGCCTGCTGGTTTGCCCCACAGTCAAGTTATTGTAAGGATGAAATGAGAGTACCTTACAAATGGTTCTATGATTGCCAGGCATGGCGGTGTGCACACCTTTAACCCCAGCACTCGGAAGGCAGAGGCAGGCAGATCTCTCTGAGTTCAAGGCCAGCCTGGATGGACTACAGAGTGAGATCCAGGACAGCCAAAGCTACAGAGAAACCCTGTCTTGAAAAACAAAAACAACAACAACAAAAAAAGGCTCTTGGTTGGTTTGAAAGCATCTTTTTTTTTTAAATGTATTTAATTTTATTTCTGTGAATTGGTGTTTTGCCTGCATAGGTGTCTGTTTGAGGGTGCTGAATTCCCTGGAGTTATACACAGTTGTGAGCTGCCATGTGGGAGCTAGGAATTGAACCCTGTTTTCTTCAAGAGTAGCCAGTGCTCTTAACCACTGAGCCATCTCCCCAGCCCTGAGAGAATGTGTTAATATGTAGCCTTAGCTGGCCAGGAGCTTGCTATATAGACCAGGCTGGCCTCAAACTTAAAGAACACTTGCCTCTGTCTCCAGAGTGCTGGAATTAAAGGGGTATACCACTACACCCAGCTGAAAATGGCTCTTTTTTTGTGGGGGAGAGGGAGCAGTTTGGGTTTTTGTTTGTTTGTTTGTTTGTTTGTTTGTTTTTTTTGTTTTTTGTTTTTTGTTTTTTTTTCGAGACAGAATTTTACTGTGTAACAGCCCTGGCTGTCCTGGAACTCATTTTGTAGATCAGGCTGTCCTGCAACTCACAGAGATCTGCTTGCCTCTGTCTCCCAAGTGCTGGGATTAAAGGCGTGCGCCACTGCCACCACCAGCTTGAAAATGGTTCTTGATCCCATAGGAAACACTAAGAAAGAATATAAATGGAGCTGGAGAGATGATGCAGTGGTTAAGATCACTGGTTGTTCTTCCAGAGGACCAGAGTTCAGTCTCCAGCATCCACAGGACGGCTAACTCTGTATGTCTATAACTCATATTCTGGAGGATCTGGTGCCCTCTTCTGGCCTTCATGGGCACTGACTCCCATACATACACACTAGGCAAAAAGCATACGCATAAATAAAAGTAAATAAAAACTCAAAACCTTAAATATATGTGTATGTATACATACATATTTACAGTTGTCTATCTAGACCTAAGTTATAGGAATATACTATGTATCAAACATCTAGGCTTTTTCTTTGTAAGAACATAAGCCAGTGGGCCAGTGAGAATGCTCAGCAGGAACAGTCACTTGCCACACAAGCCTAGAGACCTGAGTTCAATCCCTGGATTTCATAAAGGGGGGAGGAGAGAACCAATTCCACAAAGATGTACCCTGTCCTCCACATGGGCACTGTGGCATGCATATGCGTCCATGTACACACAAAAACAATAATAATAAAATTTAAAATCCATAAGCTGTCTGAGAGTTGGGACATTGACTTATTTCCTTATTATCCTAGTGTCCACAACAATCACACACACAAAAAAATCATTGTTCCGTGACTAAATGATGACGTCCCATTGCCAGGGACACTTGTCTGGTGTGTGTCTGAGCTCCCAGGAAGCACCCCTAATTCCCTGAGCCGTGGTAAAAGCAGCAAGTATGGAATCCAGCAAGCCACTCCTCCCTCCCCAAGCTTCAGTTCCCTCGTTTGAAAAATGGAACTAGCAATGACCGCTCCACCTGGGTCATTCCGGAGCCCACCTGAGGTCACCGTGATGCACGGTCCCTGGCTGGAGAGCTTTCAGCACATCACCAGCCACTTTTGTCCTTGTGTCTGATCCTTTCTGTGAGCGGCAGGCTTGAGGTGGTTCACCCATATTTAAACTCTGTCCCTCTTAAAGGCTGGCCAAGAAGCACAGATTTGGGGGTCCTCTGCTACCCCTCTGCCCTGGTCTGCTCTCACCCTCCGCCATCTCAGGCACTCACCTCCAGCAGCCCAAGGCTTTTGAAGCTAGGATTCAAGGAACCTGGCCACAATGGAGCTTCCTCCCTGAGCCCTCCAGGTGCCGAGGACAGGGAGGGTCCTTGGAGGACTGCTCCTACAGCCCTGCGGCTGTCCACCTGACATCACATCAACCTGTGTAGTCCCTTTGATGTCAGTCCCCAAACTGGAGCCTGGCGCCCGGCTCTGAGGACCCAGGCTTTGAAGTTGGCCTATAAATTGAGCTTTCAGGAAGAAAGTTGTCTGTTGTGCCTCAGAGCAACCAGCTGGGCCCTGTAAAGGCACGCGGAGTACCGTGAGCCCCTGATAAATAATTCTTTCTGGGCCCAAGAAAGAGTCGTTGCATTTAAAGAGAAGGAAAATTCCCTTGACCTTTTCATTGAAGTCGGGGGTGGGGGCGCTGGAGAGGGTTCTCGTGTCTTCTCAGGAAAGCCACATGGGGAAGGCTGGTGGTTTCTGAGAATGAGCCCCAGTAACTACCCTGCAAACAAGCACTCTTGACACCAGCTACTCAGCCCACCCCTGCCCCACCTCTCCCTGCTCTGCCATGGTGTGATCAGTGAGAGGTTGAGCCTCTTACGGGAGAGAGGCCTCAGCCCCTCAAGGCAAACCCTGCTGGAAATGGTGGGGTTTGTGATTCCCTTCGCCATATTTTCCATCCACTGTCTGACAGTGTCCAGGACTGAGGTCGGCAAGAGGACGCTGTGAATATCCCACCCGAAGGAGGCCCGGACACAGACACTGGCCAGAACACACTGCATCTGCTTTGTGTGTCCTCGTGTGTTAGGCAGACAAAGCATGGTGCACATATAGAAGGCACACAGAATACCATGCTCGTGTCAGAAACAGATACGTGCCAGGACCCCAGCTGTCCCCAGCTGGACTGCTCAGGAGGTCACTGCCCCGGCAGTCACCCTCCCCACCTCAGTGCTAGTCACACAGCAGCTTTTCTTTATGGGTTACCTAACCTAATGGAGCACTGACAAGACTATATCTTTGTTGTTGTTGTTGTTTGGGGGGTTTTGTTTGTTTGTTTGAGATAGTGTCTCACTATGTAGCTCTGGCTGGTCTGGAACGCAATATGTAGACCCGGCTAGCCTCAAACTCGCAGAGATCTTCCTAACTGCCTCCCAAGTGCTGGGATTGAAGGCATGTGCCACCATGTCCAGCTCAAAGACCATACATACATTAGGTTGACATGCTTTGTGAAGTTATTTTTCTCACTGCTATGACAAATACTTCATATAAACAGCCCAGTGTGGGAGGGTTTGTCTTGGTATACGGTTTAAGGAGGGATGCTATCATGACAGGAAGGACAGGACAGTAGGGTGGTGAGGTAGCACCCACAGCCACTCACTGCATAGTCCAGCCCAACCTCAAGTCTGTTCCTGAATGTTGGGATTATATGTGTACTATCATGCCTGGCTCAGACATTTTAATAAATATGGTTTTCCATATTAATAATGGCATTCACTTGGTCAATCCTGAAAGAATATGACTCCCATCAAAAGTTCTCAAGTTGGACTGGAGCATAAGCCTGGGAAGTTCTGGGCTTAATTTTCAGTTGTGGGAAGGGGGGAAGTCCCATATGGTGGCACACATCTAATCTCAGTACTTGGGAGACTAAAGCAGGAGGATTACCTGGAGTTAAAAGTCAGCCTAGGCTATCTAATGAGATTAAGGCCACTATGTATCATTAGATATATAATAGGACTGTCTTAAAAATATGCATATATACATAATTATAGAGTATACATATAATACGTATATGTATAATTCTTTAACTTTGAGTTTGAAGAATTGTTTCTTCCTTGATAAAACGAAGACAAAATTACAGGAATAAAGAAAATTCCAACAGAAATGATGTCCATTATTATGCAACATATCTTTTTGGTTTGCTTGATTTTTAATAAAAAATTGCTCTTATGTGTGTATGTGTGTGCCTGCTTGTTTGTGTACCACGCATGCATAGGTGACCACAGAGACCGCATGCACAGGTGACCACAGAGACCAGAGGCAAGCAGAAAGGAGGAATGCTGGCTCACAGCTCACTCTCTCTTTTTCAGTCAGTCTAGGACTGCAGCCTATGGGGACCCACAATTGGGATGAGGGTTTGCTCCTCAGTTAAAGTTCTCCAGAAGTGCCCTCCTAGAAGTACCCCAGGAGCGTCTCCTAGACAGTCCCAAGGCTACTTGACAGTGGAGGTCAACCATAGGATGTATTTATTTCTTTCCCACTGAAGATCATGCTTATGACGGTCATGTTGCATGTAATTCCCCTCACTTCTGCTCTAAGATCGTACGTACTGTACGGACACCTAACCCTTTTCTTCTGCACGAGTGAAGGGCACTGGACGCTTCATGCTCAGAGCTGCTGCAGATAATATTGCAAACACCCAGGTCATAGGTATATCTTCAACTTAGAAAGCACCAAATTGAAGCTGGGCCAAGTGGCACATGCCTGTAATTACAGCACTCAGGAGGCTGAGGCAGGAGGATGGTAAATCTAAGTCTATCCCGAATTACAGAGCTCTCTAAAAATAGCAAGCAAGCAAGCAAGAAAAATTCCCAAGTGTTGTCCACAATAGTAGTGTTACTTTGTGTTTCCGCTGACATCTCTGGTTACTACCCAGCTTCCCTGTGGTAGGCAGTCTCTGAGACCACTCCCAACTCTTCCCTCTTGGTGTTCACACCCTACAGTCCTTCTTCTTAAATATGGGCTGGAGGTAGTAATTCACCCTAGCGAAGGATATGACAAGATGATGATAGGGTGCCACTTCTGAAGAGTCTGCTCCTGAGTGCTGGGATGGAACACACCTTACCTGGCTTCAGTGTGATTTTCTTTGTCTTTATTCTAATTAGGATTTGCAGTGATTTTTCAACCTGTGGGTACATGTCATCAGTCCATTTGAGAAGAGCCTATCCATTCTCTCCCCTTTTAAAATTATGTCCTATCTATTCTCTCTTTTTTCTAAACTATGTGTATATGTGTATGTCGTGGAAGTATGGGCACATGAGTACAAGTGCCCGAGGAGACCAGAAGAGGGCATCAGATGCCCTGGAGCTGGAGTTACAAAAAGTTGTGAGCCATTTAATGTGGGGGCTGAGAACTGAACTGATGTCCTGTGCAAGACTGGCAAGTGCCCTTAACCAGTGAGCATCTCTGCAGCCTGGTATGGCCTCTTAAAAACTGGTCTTCTCTGTTCTCTCCCAGTTGCCCCTTTCGGGCACTCCTCTGTATGAGTGCTGGCCTTTTACTCCATTATACTGGAATCCATGACCCATCTAGGTGAGAGGGGCCACACAGAATGGAAGGCCTTTGCCACACTCTCCTGGAATCTCGCAGCAGTGTTTCTCTCTAACACATGTGGTGGCACATCCCACAGACCTTCATGACACTTATTCATACTGACTATTTCAAGGACATAGAGCAAAAGATGGGGGATGTCCCTGGTCACAGCAGCACATCTTCAAGCTGATTGGCTGCACAGTCCCAGGCCTTAGTGCCAGATTCTGAAAGATAGCAGTACCTACACACTCTGTGATAAATATGTATTGGTAACATTCAGGGCTCCTAGGACAGGCTCTCACCTTCCCTAGGCCTATGGCTGGTTTCTCAGGCTGCACAGGACTGACATCTAGGATCAGATCACTCTGTTGTGAGTCTCTTGGGTGTGGGATGGTGTTCATCAGTGGCCTCTGCCTCTGCTCACTGTATTCCAACAGTACCTTTCAACCATGACCAACCACAAATGTCCCCAGACATTGCCAAATGTACCCAGGGGAAGGAGCCAAAGCCACTCCTGGTTGAGAAGCAATGGTCCAAGGAAAACATTCCAGACAAGAAAGCCTCACAGTGTTAGCAATACTAAGAAGGAGTCTGTGTAATAAAAGAGGCTGATCGCCGGTGGAACCGGAGCTGTGGGTTGTGAGCTTTCTGTCTTTGGTTTGCGCTGTGTGGAAGCTCGTGGCTAAGTTCCATGTGTTCCACTTTAGTTACGTGAACTCAATTTTCAGGCCTGATATTTTGTTTCTAATATAGCAATTCTTTTGGAAATGGCTTCGTGTAGTTTGAAGATTGGCAGGCGAAAAGACAGTGTGGAATTCAGTCTTGGAGGTAACGCCCTGGCAATGGTGGGAGCCCGCTCTGAGTTCGAGTTGGATCTCTGAAGCAGCTCCCCCTGGTAGTGAGCAGCACGGAGACTAGGGAAGGTCCTGTTTGGTAAGGGGCCTGGCTTGTGGGAAACACACAGCGGGTATCCCTTGGTTTTTCCTGAAGTAATTGAGGGGTGGTTTACTCTCTCACAATGACTAATCAAGGTAGTCACCCTGCTATCATTTTACTGATGCAAGGAAAGGCCACTCAGCACATTGCTCAAGTTGCTTAGTTTATCACCAGTAATGGAGAGCTGGGTTGTGGAACACCTGTCCATGCTGTGGCTTTAATAGGCAGAAGTTCATGTCTTAGTTGTTGTTGTTGTTTTTTTTTTTGGTTTTCTAGACAGGATTTCTCTGTGTAGCTTTGCGCCTTTCCTGGAATTCACTCTGTAGCCCAGGTTGGCCTTGAACTCACAGAGATCCGCCTGCCTCTGCCTCCCGAGTGCTGGGATTAAAGGTGTGCGCCACCACTGATGCCTGGCCTGGCTTAGCTGTTGAAGGCCAGGCTCACAACCAAAACTATAAGGAATTAAATATATATATTGATTAATGGGGGAATGTATAGCATAGTGCATGATATGTGGAGGTCAGGGGCCAACTTTGTAGGAGTTGTCTCTCAACTTCTACTATATCAGATCTGGGGATTGAACTCTGGTTGCTTGGCTTAGTGGAAAGTATCTGTACTTGGGAAGCTATCTAGTTAGCTCAGTTCATGGAAGACAGGAGGAAAAGATGTTACAGACGTCGGAAGATAAAAGAGGGTCACAACTTGCAGAATGTTTTTATACGTTAAGAATAAGAAGTTAGACAGGACAAGATGGCACTGTCCTTGGAACTGTGTCTGAGTTTGTGGCTAGTGGTCCCCCCACTCTACTCCTGAGCTGCTCTTCAACATGGTCAAAGTTCCACCTCTCGGAGCAGCCCAGTGTCAAACCTAACTGGCTGAAAGTCGGGCTGACCTTGGGAACCATGGTTTTCCTGTGACTTTATCTCATCAAACAACGTAATGAAGATGTTTTGGAGTATAAAGGAAATGAATTGGAATAAACCTTGGAAATATTAATATAGTCTTCTTCATATGATGATCATAGTCACTCCTCTGGATTCACCCATTGTTGAGTTGTGGATATGAGAAAAAAAGTTATATGTGAGTATGTATCAGTCAATCAACACATGCATTTTGCATTATTAAATTAAGGAAACAAAAATATGGCACCCAACATGGTGCCCCAATTTCCACATAGGGCCTGAGAAAGCTGGGAAACAAAGCAATAACAACAACAACAAAAACATATACGGCTTCTTTAGGAGGCACTGCTGTGCAGCAGAGCACTTGAGCAGCCAGCATGCTAAGTAGAAACAACAAGCTAAGTAAAAAGGACTGCCACAATGTGGACACCAGCTTCTTAGAGCTGGGATGATTAAATGCACTCTTGGTTAAACACAGCTCCCAGTTAAACACACCTCTTGGACAGGCCCCTGGGCTTAAGGCTCAGCTCTCATGGACTCAAGGAGGGGGCAGAGTTGCTTAGCAGTTTAAGGTTTGGCTTATGTGATCAGAAAATGCTACAGGTACACAGTAAAACAGGCCCAGACGCCCCCCCCCATAAATAAATAAATAAAATTTAAACAGGTTATGGTGTGTGTAGGTGCTTAAGAAAAAAAAGAAAATGGGTATAGACAGTCATAGGAAAAAATAAAATAGTATAAAAATAATTAAGTAGATTCTTTAAAGAAAGAGTAAAGCAATATTAAAAACAGTCACATAAAGATTGGAAATGCACAAGGAGTGTGGATCTTGTATGATGTTTTGTTGACTTTCATTTTTTTTTTTAATGCTGATGAGCAAACAACAGCTGCTGAGACACAAGATTGTAAAAGGAACTGCTGAATTAAACTAGCCTTGATATTTTAGGTGTCTTAACTTTAAAATGGAATTCAGAAAATGTATCGTGTTGGGGGAGAGGTTGTTTTTGTTTCCATAGGAAATGAAAGGCTGTAGATTCTTTTAAAATTAATAGAGACCAGATTTGACTGGGGGACACCCCCTAAAAATCTTGGCTACATACATAAAGAAATAAACCTAAAAAAACTACAAGGCAGGTGACATATATGCTTATCCCTTTACATGGGAATGGCTCTGAAACTGGATGAGACATGATAAATCTTGGTCACAGAGTCCTCATGATTTATTGTTACATCCATCCTTTCATATGGCATGAATAGAGGTTTGGTTTTACAGTTCAAACAAACTTAGAAAGTTGACATATGTCTTTTACCTGCCCAAACATAGAACAAAAAACCATCTTTAGCTGACTTGTGCACACTGCACATTCTATACTTGTGTAAATGCAGATATGTATGCTACCTTTAAAAGTTTGTGTGTTTCCAGAGCAAGTGGACCAGACACTACTGAAAATGGGTGGCCTAGGTGATCCAGCCTTTCAGAGTGCCTCTATTTCAGTTTCCTCAGAGTTCTGCATTCAAAACAATTTCAAGACTGCTAGCTAAGATGATGGTCCAGTCTCACAGACTATTCTAGCCAGGACTTCAGATAAGCCTTGTACTTTCCAATTACACAGAGACTAGACAACAAATATTATAGCTAGTTTTCATATTGACTTGACCATTCTCAATTTTCTCAGGGTCCCATGAGGATGCTGTCATCTCCAGACAACAGGAAGCAGTCTAGAGAACACAACACCTACATTCCCAAGAGGTGGGGTGGGTGGTTTTTGGTCATTCAGTGGGTTATGGGTGTTTGTCATTATTGAATGGGGATATAGGAATATAGGATAAAAAGACAACTATTAATTTCAAATATTTTACTTTGGTACGGATTTTTGTATATTGATACAAATTTAAGGTTATTTTTGCTATACTATATATATGTTTCTACCCTTCTTTAAGGTATTGTACCTATGTGGCTCATTTAAAAATGTAATATAAAGTTCTAGCTCTTGAAAGCTATTATTATAAACTGTTTAAGATAATTAAAAAATACAGGTTAGCAGTTAGTCATCTATAACTATCAAACTTGTAGTCATGTTACGTATGTTTTCAAGGTTAAACTTATATTTTAGATAGGTGATTTTCAAACACTTCAGAGACCTATAGAATATGGCATTTAAGATGTTTAATAATCTAACTCTTTTCATGACAGTGAGACATATCTACTCCTGTCAGCACCAATCTATTTCATAAAAGGATGATGGGTGTCGAAGAACTTCCATATGGAGTTGGCTTTGATTGTGGCAAAGCTAGCCATTTGGGCAAGAAACTGCCCTTGCCTTGACTGCTTACAGTATGCTGTACAGACTGGACAAGCAGGACACAAAGGAAAAAGACTGCTGAACTTTGCCAAGACAATGTGGGACAGTCCTTTAAAATTTCTGCTTCACAGAAGTCTGTCAGATATTCTAGGCCTGTAGGCTGAAGATAGATGCCCCAACAGTGCAGAGGAACCTTGGGTGACTGACAAGGCAGCTAGCTGCTTCTGTCATTTCTATAGTTTTGGAAGTTGCTTGCTCTGCACTTCTGGTTTACTCAGGTAATATTATAGCCTTCTTGGGTCTCTAATGGAGTTGAAGATGAGATAGTTAGTTTTCCTTGTTACCAAATCCAGAAAAGAAACTCACATAAGAGATATAAAGCTTATAAGGTTAAGAAACATAAAGGTTTAAATTGTTTATCTAAGAAAATGTTTTGAGGTCTAAAAAGATAATTTTGGGTTGGTAATACAAGTTAGTATTAGGTAAGCAACTTCAGACTCACCAAGATAAGATAGATAATGGAATATTTTCTCTGAATTTGCCAAATGCAAATGGACTGGACATTGTAAATGTAATTCTTACTTGATAATTGTTCTTATTGTATATAGTCTTACTATGTTAAAACTAAAACCTCTCTTAATTTAGATAAAAAGGTAGAAAGGTTGCATTTGTTCAATTATATAAAAATGTGTTGCTGTTTTACCTTGCCTGCCTAGGGCACCTGACTGGTCTAATAAACAGCCAATAGTGAGGTAGGAGGTATAGGTGGAACTTCCTGGAAGAGAGATTAAGTAGGAAGAGGAATTTAGAAAATTCCTCAAGAGGAAAGAAAAGGAGACAACAGAGATGCTTGGGGCCAGCCACCCAGACATGGAGAAAGCAGGAAAGCAGGACATACAGAATGAAAGGTAAAAAGCACTGAGGCAAAATGTAGATGAATGGAAACAGGTTAAATTAAGTTAAAAGAGCTAGTGGGACAAGCCTAAACTAAGGCTGAGCGCTCATAATCAAGTCTGTGTTTTTATTTGGGAGTTAGTTGGTGGCCCAAAGAAAATTCCAACTACAAAAATACTTATGTCCTTCACACACACACACACACACACACACACACACACACACACACACACATACACACACACAGAGTCAGGTGTAGTGTCACACATCTTTAATCAACACTCAGAAGGCAGGAGGATCTCTGAGTTCCAGGACAGTCAGATGCAATAGAGATACCATAAAAAGCAAGCAAGCAAACTAAACAGAAAAACAAAACCCCACAAATGAACAAAGAGTTGACTAGACAAAGTAAGGGTCAGAGGCATGGTGAGGTCCTCCAACAGTTTTTGGTGGGTTGTTGATCTTTTTCCAGAAATAACCTGCAGGCCAGGTGCTGTGGGATAATGCTTTTGTACACTGGTCTAATAAAACGCTGACTGGCCAGTAGCCAGGCAGGAAGTATAGGCAGGATAAGCAGACAGGAGAACTGTGGGAAGAGGAAGGCTGAGGGGACGCCATCCTATCATCCAGGGAGCACATGTAATGGCACACAGGTAAAGGCATGGTACACGTGGCAACATATAGTTTATTGAAAACGGACTGAGTTTAAGTGTAAGAACCAGTCAGTGGTAGCCCTGAGCTAATGGCTAAGCAGTTTTAATTAATATAAGCCTGTGTTTAGTTGGGTCTGGGCGGGACACAGAAAAACTTCAGCTATAGGCCAGGAGTACATCCAGAGGTGGTAGGTACTTGGCAGGACGGCATGATGTTGGTTGGAGCCTGCCGTCAAGAAGACTTGTGTCCAGGACACTGAACTGACAGAGCAACTGAGACTTGCACTGCACAGGAGCAAGTTACCGGCCTCAGTGGACAGGGCTCAAAGCCCTGGGGGTGTGGCTTCAGTGGTGACAAAGCGCTGAGATACACCCCTGTGTGCTCACTGGCAGCTGAAATTTATTTCCCCACAACCTGAAGGGTGACCCAACTTGTTTTCAAGTCTGTTTTGTCACACCTGACATTTCTGCACCTTCAATTCTCCCAGATGTGAAATAGCTGGAGGGTTTTTACCTACTACAAACGACATGAATTTTAGTCAAGGGTGGCTGGAACCCTGCTAAGGGTGAACCTCTGGGTGCAGTCTTGGGACATTTCTGGATGAAGTCACCAGGATGGAAAGTTGTAACCTTTCCACCTAGTGTCTAACTGTACAAAAATAATTTGTATTCTCTGACTTTCCTATTACATTTAATTAGTGTGCATTCAGGTGCCACAGCATGTGCAGGTTCAGAGGGCAGTTTAAAGAGGTTGATTCTTGACGTATACCACATGGGTACTGGAGATCAAACTCAGGTCAAGGTCAGGTCTGCCAGCCAGTGCTGTTACCCACTGAGCTATCTCACTGGTCCCATTTTCTGAGTTTTTAAAAAAGTGGGTGTAACATGGCACACAAGCCTTTTATTTTTCTTTCATTTTTGTTAAAGTTCCTTGACATTCACTTACATAAGATACACAAGGTATTTAATGTGGTTTAGGGACTATAGGCTACAGTGTTTCATGGACCAATACTCCAAAAACCTATTAAAACTCTGAAAACCTTATGAATAGCCCTGCATATTTAATAATGAATTGATGGGAATGCTTTAAAAACCTTCTGATCTTCTGTGGTCTTGAGGATGGAGTCTAAGGCCTTACATATGCTAGCAGAGCACTCTCCCAGGCAGCTGGGGGTTCTAGCTTCCCTTATTTTAATAGTCCCTCTATGCAGCCCAGGCTTTCCATGAACTCAAGGTGATCCTTGTCTCAGCCTCCCTGCACTAGGATTACAGGCCAGTACCCTCACATTTCTTAAATTTTAAAAATTCCTCTGTATGTGTGTTTTGCCTGCATTTTTGTGCATCACTTGTATGCCTGATGCCTACAGAAATGAGAAGGGAGTGTTGAATTCCCTGGAACTGGAATTAAGAGTTGTGAGCTACCATGTAGGTGCTAGAATAGAACCCTGGTCCTCTGGAAGTACAGTGCTCTTTACCACAGAGCTCTCTCTCTAGTCCCTCATCTATTCTTAAACATGAATTAGTTTTTACTTAAATTAATTGTAATATGCAATCCTGGAAGCTGGATTTAAAAGTGTTCAAACTAAAACCAAACTTCTTCCAAGTGTTTTATACACATCCAGAGGGTAATTTAAACATATGGGCAGTGTCTACTTGTATAGTGTAAGGAATTAAAAACAAAACAAAAAGACCATTTGCGTGAAAATACAAAATAGTCTATAAATCAGAAATCACCTGCTCCATCTGTGCTCCACCTCCCATATCTGAATTTTCAAAAGGGCAGTTTTACAAAGTCTAGCCCATCAGGCACAAAGTGTAGTCCACACATGTAACAGATCAGTTCTCATACAGGTTGGATTCTCACCTGTAACCCTGTTAAAATTTTGACAGTTATTCCAAGCTCCATCTACTAACTCATAATGCACTTGTGTTAATCCGCGATACAAATCCAGTATCCAGCAGCCAGATGACTCCTGTCTTATCAAGCAGCAGTACAATTACCTGGTAATTTCTGTTCAGCCATCAGTCTAGAGAAGAGTGTAAGATGAACATGTTTTCCAGCTTCTTACTCAATAAGCCTGTTCCCCATTTACAGACAATGAGGATAAAGGCATCACAACCAAATATGGGAAACTGCTTTCTCTTTATTTAGACCTTAGAAGAAAAAAATGAACTTTGGTCACATAGTACCTTAAAAAAAAAAAAATCCAGTTTTACATATTTCTAAATACACAGGACTAAATGAGCAGAGAAATAATTTCTTCTGTAAAAACTGGCCAAATTTTATCAAAACTTTACCACACAGTGAAATTAAATTATATAAAGACATTTTGGATTCACAACCTTCTGAACGACGTGACGGCTGCACCTCCACCCACCAGTGTCCTGTGCTGGCTCCTGTGCTGCTCTGGTCTGAAAGCAGAGACTTAACAAGCATGGACTGTCAACAATGGTCTGCAGTATGGCAGCGTGGCTGGCGGCAGGAATATCCATGATGGACAGGGACAGGTCTACTTTAACAAAGTGTAATCAAGGGAACATTTCTCATGAACACGTCACAGTATCAAATGAATTATATAAGAGAAAAATAGGAACAAACCTAAAACACAAAGATGAAAGAGCTACCACAAACAAAGTAAGTGTCCCCCATAATGCATCTGCAAGGGGTGAAAAGGTGGTAAGAGGGCTGACGATGCTAATATGAAAGGAAGCTGAGTACAGTATTTATTTCTCATTTTATACAACTCTGACTCTTTACAAAAATGGTTATAGTCATGCCTGGAAAAGTGTAATCCATGGCATTTGAAAGCAAACACTCTTTGTAGTTATTTAAAAGGGCCTTTTTAAAAATTATAATACAAAGGTCTGTGCTCTACAAGCAGTCCTCCACTGTGCATTATAACAATAAGGCTTACTTTTAATACAAAGACTAAGTGTTTAATAGTTATGAGCCGCTGGACTTGACAAACATCATCTTATAATTGCTCTTCGCATCTTTTTTGCTCTTCGGGTCTTCTGCGTCATCAGGATGCTCAGCAGCATGGAGTTCTTCTGCAGACTCCTCCTTCTCAGACTCAGAGTCACTGTCCGAGTCATCTGGACTCTCAGCATCAGGCGAGTCATCGTCATCATCATCTCCAGCCACATCACCTTCCCCATCATGATCTTCTACCTAAAACACCAAACGAAGGCCTGTTAAGGAAAACCAAGCACCTCTGGCCAATGTAGAAACTGGGACCAATCCTCTTTTTGTCTGTCTTAGAAACAGCTCACTTAGCTGGGTATAGTAGTGCACGCCTTTAATCCCAGCACTTGGGAGGCAGAGGCAGGTGGTCTCTATGAGTTCAAGTTCCAGCATGGGCTACATATTGAAATCCTGTCTCAAACAAACAAAGCAACACGAAAAACCAGTCCACTTGATAGCATCAGGTCAATGTTTTACAAACAAATTAAAATTCCTGGCTGCTAAGGAGAGACTGAGGACAACCACATCAGGCTTTAAGGAAAACTTCCCAGGGGCACTCCCCTGTCTCCCTCCTCTAGCTTGAGAAGCACTGTATTTTCTCTTCCTGAAACAGCATCTATTAGCAAATTATCACTGTACCAGTCATCACAGAGACCACCCAGGAAACAGCAAAGAAACCTAAGCCAGGATTTTAAACTGATATGAAATTATTTTATTTTATCTTATAAACATTTATTCATACCCATTAAAAGTGTGGCTAGAGGTTAAGCAGAATTTACACTAAGCCAACATTAGAAAACTCATTTTAAATCCTTAAGAACATCATTCTGATTATGTAGTGACACAGATGTGCTACAAGAATATTTTAAGTATTTGACAAGCGCTTTCTTGTCTATTAGTCTATTCTTGGTTTTTTCTTTTCTCTATTAGCATTCTTGGCTGCTCCAGCAACCCAAATATCAAAGTGAAACTGATTCTGTCCCAGTCAATGAAAACAAAGTTCCTACCTCACTGAAGCCAAGTCCACAGTGCCGCCGGTATCGGCCTGATAGTTTACTGTCCATGCTCTGCTGGTACTGAGACTCCAGCTCTTCATTAATTTTCTTGTCTTCTTCCCCTGCGTGTCCATTGTACTTTGGTTATGTTTCAGTCAAATTAACAAAAATATTTGATTACACGAAAGACTCACAACACAGATGCTATTCTAGTCAGGCCTGAGTTCTCTAACTGTGACTAACTTCTGCGTTCTGTTGACAGTTTCTATAGCACAGTGGCCACCTAATAAACACAGTAGCTGACAGATATATTTACAGTGACTTTTAGGAGCCAATGTTCTGAATTAAGTGTCTAACGGCCACTCTGAAGGTTCTCTCCAAATCACCTAAAAACCTCTGGTAAACAAGAGCACCTGTTTTTGAAAAGAGAATAAAACTGAGTATTCTACTTAAGAGAATTCAAGGTCATCTCAAAGGGGCCTGGTAACGGTTCTTTATGCCTGTCTTTGCTTACCAGCTAATAGAAACAAACTAAAAAAGCCCAAGTTATTTAATGATGCAACATTTTTGTGTTTGCACTTACTTCACACTATGAAACAGAACACCAACAGCCTAGTGAACCCCACTTAAACTGATGGTCCCCAACAGTGTCCACTCAAGACTCTGGGTGCGGTGCTTGGTGTATAAACATAAAAGCAATTTTAGGTTCCAATCACAAATATTTGTGTTTGGGTTTTTTCTTCATAGATCTCACAATGTTTTTAGCATTTATTATTCAGCAAGCATACCATGTGTTGAATTTTGTTATGGCATTTTCATGCATATATATCATTTCATTTTGCTACAATTCTCAATTTTAAAAGAGGAAGTGTTAAATGCTAAAATGCGTTTCCATTTTGCAAAGCTGATGTTCTGCCCTTATGGAACAATGCAAATCATTCTGAAATAGCTAATGTCAGAAAAATGAGAGATCAACTGATTTCTGAAAAATACTACATAAAATAGATTGGTATAAAGTTAAATGATTTAGTTAATTCATTTAATTTAGATTATGCTGTTAATTAATAGCAACCAAGACTAATGTTTACTTTCCAGCAGACTGAATTCAACTCAAATTCATTTGCAGTTTTTATTAAAAAAAAAAAAAAAACACCTTTTTTTTTTTTTTCCTTTTCTGGTGCTGGGAAGCCAAGGCCTTGTACATGCTGGGCAACTCTTTACACCAATAGGATATATTTCCAGTCTCCCTTGAAATGCTTTTAATTAACAGAATTATGCACAGAAAAGCGTAAAATACAGATTTAGTTTTTCTATTTTAATTTTTTACTTTCTTACCTGTTCGGAAGTGAGATGTTGATTTGTGATCTCCTATAACAAGACGACCAGTGTGTTCTTTCTGTAAGAAGGTGAAGAATGTATTAAAACTTGAAATTGCTCATTCAATGTAATTACTGGGTATCTACTACTATGTAGTGGAAACTATCTCAGGCTTCTGGAATATTCTGACCAAGATCAATCAAGATCCCTGTCTTTATGGAATTACATCCTAGCAAGGGAAGAATTAGAAAGTGGTACACAAACATAATCCATATGAAATCATACAATGCAAGAAGGTAGTGCCATCAAAACAAAACAGAGACTAAGGAGACAGAAAACTCAAAGGCTAGAACAGGCTGGATTTTTCTTTTCTTTTCTTTTTTTGAGACAAAGTCTCACTTTGTAGACCAGGCTGGCCTTGAACTCCTAAGGGATCTGCCTGCTTCTGCCTCCCAAGTGCTAGGATTAAAGGCAAGCACCACCATGCCCAGCCCAGACTAGAATTTTAAATGAGATAGATAATGGCTGCTGATCTGAACTGTCCTGGAACTTGCTCTGTACACCAGGCTGGCCTACAACTCAGAACATCTATCTGCTTCCTGAGTGCTGGGATTAAAAAGTGTGTGCTATCATCATGCCTAGGCCTCCTGATTTTCTTTAAGACCTTTCTACCATCTCTTTGTGATGCCTCAAGAATATCTTAGAAAGAAAGCAAAGAAATTATTTATGTAGTAAAATAATACTTATAATGTACCAAGTAATAGAAAATGAACATGACCATTACTCTTTATATTAACTAGCTAGTTCTTCATCAGGTTACAATAAACCCTCAACTTCAACTTGTCAAAAACAGACCTTAATTTAATACAAAACATAAAAATAATTTGATTCAAAGTAACTATACAGCTAGTTTCATTTTGTTAGTTCAGTCCACTCTTTATAGTTCCTATTTCATTTCCAAAAAGTAAAGAAAGGATCCATGAAAAAAGGGAAAGATTAAATGTGATTCCAAAGCACTGTTAAAAAGCACATGTGCAGACACCCGTGTCGCCCACCTAAGGACACATCCTTTGTCTGAGCTCCACCTCCAGTCCTTTAGGCCAAGATTTACATGATGGTAGAGAGCCCGTTACTGGTCAGCAAATTTTACAGATTTTGTTAGGATGTTTTTAGTACTTTCTGATTTTATTCTAGTAGTTGAACATGTACACTAAATTATTACTTTATATGCCTTTCAACAAATTTTACCTGTAAAGTCCAAGAGAAAATGTGTACTCTGAAAAACTGAAACTCATTAGGAAGCAAGGGTTATGTATTCACTACACAAATGCTCCCTGAAGGCTCTGTGTGGGCCTGACTTCCTCAATCCCTCTCCACTCAGAACCTTCTGCTGGGATCTGGGGAACTCAGCTTGCAGATTTACCCACATCTATTTCTGGGAAGCTTTATTGAGCAGCAAAGCCAGAGAGAACTGGCCATCACTATACGCTCTCTCACAGTGATGAGTCTGTATTAGTTTCAGTTTCTTCAAGTACACAACAGCTCTCCACACATGACCTGACCATCGGTGATGCCCAGAACCCAGAGAAGTGCTAGCATGTCATAGGTAATTGGTAACTGCTGGTGAAATGCACCAGGGCTTCCGCATACAACAAAAACAAAGGGTGGGGTTTCATCCTGAGTGCTGAAAAGAAAATGCTCTCTTAATGCTTTCAAATGTAGTTTGTATAACAAGACTGCTAGGAAAAGAAAGGTTTTCAAAGAGAGTTTTCTTAGCACCTGTAACTACACCTTTAATTAAACTGGGACATACTACAAAATACATGCAACATTTCTAAAATTAGGCCTCTGATAAGGGATATTCCCTTGGCTGCTACTTTAAGGGCCATGAAATACAGACTTCTGACTTTGGGCGGAGGTTTCTATAAAATAACATGCTTAGAAATGCCTTCTATGAAAACTATTAGGTAGCAAGCAATTAGTTGAGTCTACACAAAACCAATTTTCTCCATACAGTCTCTAACCACACAGCCAAAGGTGCAGAAAAGCCCAGAACTGGTTCAGAAATAGTATAAACTCAAAGTGTCTGGTTAGGCTAGGTGTATTTCCCAAAGCCAAAAATAAACCAAGCAGAAGAAAACATAACCCAGGGTGCCCATCCTCCTCATTTAACCCACACAAACATAAACATATAATGCTTACCTTTCCTGCACCCATAAGTCTCAAGAACTTTTGTTTTCTCTCTTCATTGCCTAAGTCTGCTGCTTCCCAATTGCTAGATCCAAGCTGCAAGAGATTATTTACCTTGTTTTTTGTTTTTGCATTTACAAATATGAAAATATTTAAAATCCATCTGTAACTCCAACTTTTCTTCTGTCAGTCTGAACTAACTGGGACTCGTGGTTCTTAGGAAGTTAGCCAACCTGGCACATCTGAGTTCAGCCAGGCTCCCTTCTCTCACCTCATAGCACAACACTTTACTCTGGTTACAGCCACAGCTCCGTCTCTAAAGCCTGCAAATGCCAGAATGACATGGAGTGCTCATATAAAACTGTGTACACACTCCCATTTCAAAATCTTTGGGTCCTGGGATCCAGGATGCAAATCTGTGACACTCACTGCCCTAGATCAAGCCTTGAAGGGGACTAGAGCACCTAGTACCAGAAGGCTGCCAGCACTGTTAACCAGAGCTTTAAAAAGTTTGGGTTTGGGCCAGTGAGATGGCTCAATGGGAAAAGGTGCTTGCAGCCAAGCCTGACAACCTAGGCTTGGTCCCTGGGACTCATAAGGTGGAAGGAAGGAACTGACTCCCACAAGCTGTCCTCTGACTTCACATGTGTGGCATGGAATGATGCTGAGTGTGTATGTACACACATACACACACAAATAAAACGTAATAAAAAATCTACTTTGCTGATATTCTAAGAGACAATATGGTATCATAATCTTTCAGGGTTTTTTTT
>CABHPP010144475.1:0-22969 GCA_902168425.1 Peromyscus attwateri | reverse complement strand
GAGACTGGGAGACCTTATACTTTGCCCTGAAGATCCAGCTGCTTCTTTGTCCTCATTTTTTAACCAGTTCTTTGAGAATTTCATACAGTGTATTTTGATCACATTCAGCCCACTCCCCCAACTCCTCCCAGATCCACCCCTTCCATATCTACCCAACTTGGTGTTCTCTTTAAAATTTTTTCATACAATATATTTTGGTCATATTCTCTCCCTCCCCCAACTCCTCCCAATTCTCCCCACTTCCCTACCCACTGAACTTCACGTTCCTCTTTTAAAAATGCGCCAAGCAAAGTCTGTGTCACACCCTGCTCCCATCACTTCCCCTGTGCCGTCAGTGAGGTCCAAAGTCCCACCACTGTTTGCCTACATCATCCCGGGGACCACTGTTCTTTGCCCTATAGCTGTAGCTTACTGCTCTGTATGCATCATCCCCCCTCCCCAGTTCCATACACTCCCACTTACCCAAGAGTCTCAAAGGAACAGTAACAAGAGACATCCAGTGCTGCTTACAAAGAAGGCAAAGTCCTCAATTGCTGAAAGTTTTATTTGGCCTCATGTCCCTGCATTTGACTCTGGGGTCATGCTCTTGACACAAGACAGTTACAAAAGCAGGCCATGGAGCTCCATGAGCATCCCAGTTGCCCTGTCTCACTGGGGTTTTTCTCTGCTTCACAGAGCTGCCCATGTGCCACCCTCCATTCTCCCATTCATTACTTCTGTCCTATGCACATTCTCTTTGCAGCTTGGTGGATAGACACATGCCCCCTAGATCCTTAGGCCTTCTTATCACCCAAGGGAAACTCTGAGATGTGGAAGAGATTATCCACTGGACCGCGCAGAACCACAGATACTGCTACCCAGGCATGTGACCCTGTCACACAGTGACGTGTGTACTTCTAGAGTGACTTCTAGAATGGCTGATATGTGGGTCACAAATTAAGCAAAGGTTAAATTCCAGAAGCACTGGGTGAAGGGATAGCATTGATCCAGGAATGAGTGAGCTCAGTGCTTTCGTGGCACAGCCGAGTGTTGAAGCATCTGAGAGGGAACACGTGTTTAAAACACAGAACGTAGCAAGAAACATTAAATAAAGCCAGTCATATTGGAAAAAAAAAAAAGAAAGGTGCATGCTTCCTGACTTTGAAACTTACTACAAAGCTACAATGTACTAATGACACGGAGTGAGGTGTAGAGAACCCAAACATGAACCATTTCATACATGATCAAACGACTTTTGGCAAATGAACCAAACCTTCTCAATGGGGACAACAATCTTTCAAACCAAATGTGCTGGGGAAACTGGGTATCCACATGCAAAGGGGTGAATTTAGAATTTTACCCAATACCTTTTACATAATTTAACTCAAAATGGATCGAAGTCCTAAATTCGAGGGCCAGACTGAAAAGTTCTCTAAGAAAACTGACAGCAAAAGCATCGTCACACTGGATCTCACAAGGCCCAGCGTGGGGTCTCCTAGACCGTCTTGTGTTGCATAAAACAGCAGCCAAGGATGGGCATTTTACAAAGGCAGGAGGTTTTAGCTCACTGGTCCAGACACTCCAGAGTACGATGCTGGCGTCTGCCGGGCTCTCTCGAGGGCTGCATGGTGGAGCCACGTCTCAGTCAGGGTTACTCTTACTGTGACGAGACACCATGGCCAAAGAAACTCAGGGAGGGAAGGGTTTATTCAGCTTACACTTCCGCAGCACTGTTCATCAAAAGAAGTCAGGGCAGGAACCCAAATAGGACAGAAACCTGGAGGCAGGAGCCCGCGCGGAGGCCATAGAGGGGTGCTGCTTACTGACTTGCTCCCCATGGCTTGCTCAGCCTGCTTTCTTATAGAACTCGGAACCACCAGCCCAGGGATAGCACAACCCACATTGCCTGGGCCCTCGCTCATCAATTATCAATTAATAAAATACAGGATTGCCCACAGCCCAGTCTTACAGAGGCATTTTCTCAACTAAGGTTCCCTCCCTCAAATTAATTTGTGTCAAGTTGATATGAAACTATCCAGCATAAGGCATATGTGCAGAAGTCTTGATGACAAGAAAAGACTCCAAGGGAAGTGCCAGGCACAGCGAGCACACTCTGGAGGGGAGCATTCATATCTTGAAGGAAGAACCCTTGAGACCTAATTACCTTCCATTATACCCCATATTGTAAAGGCCTCATCCCCTCTCAGCATCACACCAGGGGTGAAGAATCCAGTGTGTGAAATTTTGGAGGATGTACTCAAAGCGTAACCAAACCTCAGTATCCCAGCACTAGCCCCAAAAGTTCACATCCTTCTCACAATGCAAGATATAGTCATTCCATGCCCAGCAGTCCTGAAATCTTAGCTTGTTCCAGCATGTCTGAAAAGTCCATATCGGGTGTCTCATGTGAGACTGTAGGCAGACCCTGTCCAAGGTGAGCCTGTGAAATCAGATGTTACTGACTTCAAGGGAGCTTGTTAGCACAGTCACAGGGTAGAGAGTCACAAATATTTGCCCAATCACAGGGCCATAGTGCCCCACCACTTCTCAACATCATCTAGGGGACCAAGTGTCAAGCACATGAATATGTGGGGACAGAACAGCAGGAATGATGTTAAAGTCATGGGCAACAAAGGACGAGACAGGACAGTTTGACTCATTCAGAACCTAGTTAAAAGGTTTGCGCATCAAAGAGCAATGTTAACAGAGAACAAGATCAATCTTCAGATTCACAGAAAAGACTAGCAAATCATTATCTTCTTACTGTAGTAACACATGTACGTACACACACAGGCTTACACACACAGGTGTACACACAGGCTCTCTCTCACACACAGACACACACACATAGAGGCACACAGTATCACATACACACACACACAGACACCTACACACATGCACACACACACAGGCACACTCACACACAGGCACACACACACAGGCATACACAAGCATGCACACACAGGCGTGTACACACACACACACACACACACACACACACACACTCCAAAACACTGTGAACATAACAAGTGACAGGCAAGGATGCGGTAAAGTTGGAATCCCTGAACACTGCTAGAAAGGCCGCTGAACGATGCAGCTGCTGTGGAAAACAGTGTAGTGGTGCCACATACACTCACACCTAGAGTTACCACACCTGATTCAGCATTAGACAGCTGGATTTATTCCCCCAAAGAAAGGACTTGGGTGGCTATAAATTCATCCACACTCAGAACAGCCCTGTTTATGATAGACAAAAGGAAGGAAAAGACCGGAGTGAATATCAACAGAATAAAGAAGGACGAAATATGGCATGAAAACTTAAAATGAGTGGAATCTGACCTATACCACTAAATAGACAAAACTTGAAAACAATGCGCTAAGTTGAAGAAGCCAATCACAAGAGACAAACAGCATTGCTTCTGCTTGTATAAGTTAACTCCAGCAGTACAAGTTATAGAGGCAAAAAGTAGAACAATGGCTTCCAGGGCTGGAAGGAGAGAAACAAGCTAATGCTTTGTGGACTAAGCTCTCCTGTTAGGATTCATGAGGTGACTTGTGATGCAGCATGGTCATGGTTGCCCAGCAGTGCGAGGGTACATAATGCTGCCACAGAACCATTTCTAGACTTCGAGGCAGACTGGTAAATGACAGTAATACAATAATGAGGTAAAATAAACAATGAGTAAAAATTGGTAGAAAAACTGCACAGATTTCAAATTTTCATATAATTTAATATAAAATAGACAATGAAATAAGCTTAAATAAATAAACTAGACTGTCAGTGGTCTGATTTGGTGGCAGACAGTGACATGAACAACAAGATAATATTATACCAGAAAAAATGCAAGTGCAATTTAATTACTACAGAACATTTAGAGACATATTAAACATGACTGCATCAGAAGTTAGTGAACATGGAACATGATTATGAAGAGAATATAACCAGAAGGAACTAAAGAGAAATAAAGAGATTTCTGACAGGGATCAGAAGACATCAGAGAGGGTAATTTGAATTTTAGGATGGAAGATTTGATTCCAGGGTGAATGTAAGGGATGAATAATTTTAGGAGATAATTCCATTTTGCAAAACTATGAATTTTGAGACTGAAGGATTTTTAAAATTATTCCTTGGGAAGAATTTTCAGAGGGAAATTAATTTACCTATAGTTTTTCATTTTGAAGCAAATCTTTGCAGTGTCAAGGCAAAGACACGACCTTTAAAGCAACCAGAGATATCGTGTATTTCCTGTGATGGAGAAAGGTCACTGGCATACATCCAACATTCACAAAAACATGGAGAAGCTGCAACATGAAACCAAGGAAAGGGCTTGCAAACGATAGATGCTCAGCTGGTCCAGGCTCAGCACCAGCTTGAGCAGTATGAAAGACAGAAATTGACCACCCCCTTTCCATTGACTCCAAAATTAATGGACCCAGAGAGCAGATGCTCCAGTATTTTATTATTGTTTAAAAAATTGTTCCAAATGAAAACAAAATGTATGTTTTCATTTTTCATTTTGCTAGACTTTGTATTGGTTTTATTTTTTGATGAAATTTATGTTTTTACTTTTATTTTTTATCTGATTTTATTTGCCCACTTTTTATTGTGTGATCAGGTTTCTTAAATCTCTTGATCTTTTTTCTCCCTCTCCATAACACTTTCTCCTTCTCCTTAAGTCTTTTTTCCTGTTGTCTTTCTTTAATTCTTCAATTTAATCCAGCTTTGTTCTTTTTCACCTTTGCCGTGTTTCCTTCTCTGATTTCATTCCATTATTATTTCCATCTTCACCGAACAGTTTCGTACTTTATTGCATGTCCAATCTTTTGATAATGTGACATGATGTTGGCATCAACAAAGTTCATGCTTGAGAATCACAAATCAAGTTACCAGAAGAAAAAAGAAAGGGAGAGAGAGAGAGAGAGAGAGAGAGAGAGAGAGAGAGAGAGAATCCTCATAATGTTTTAGGTAAGTGTAGATTTTGTATTGTGCTGCATAGCTATCCTGAGTCACACATGGTCAACAGACCTCAGGCTAGATGCACCTGACACAGCCTCCATTGTTTTTCCTTTTCCCTTTCTGTGATCACAGGTGGTGTAGTACTTGGCTTTAACTGATTTAAAATGTATGTCTATACATTATTATTGGTGTGGTTTATGTTATAGTGGTTTTATTTCTTCTTTCTGGGAGACACCAGAAATTGAACCCCTAAAGAAGGCTAGGAACTAAAAAGAGCCCCCAAATAAAGCCAGAAGGGCAACCATACCTATGGTGATATTTTATTTGTACTGAAATGTGATTTTATTTGTATGTTAATAAATAAAGTTGCCTGGGTGTCAGAGTTAATAGCAAGCCATAGCAGAGCTGGGCGTTTGTGGCGCACACCTTTAATCCCAGCACTTGGTAGGCAGAGCTAGGTAGATCTCTGTGTGGTCAAGGATACAGCCAGCATTGGAGACACATGCCTTTAATCTCAATACCAACCATAGAAGACGTGGAGGTCTGTACAGACAGGCAGTGATGAGGCGGTCATGTGGTTGGGTTTACAACCAATGAGAAGGCAGAACAGAAAGTCTATATAAAGACAAACACACAGGAAGTAGGTCTCTCTTGGCTGAAGAGGATCTCTGAAGCAGGAAGGGTAAGGTTTTTAGCTCTGACCTCTTGGGCTTTTATCTTTACATTGGCTCTGTGTTTCTTATTTAATAAGATGATTACTTCTACACATACCCAAATCTGTGCAAATCACAACACAGAAGCACCTGGAACATGAAAAGGGAGCATGGACCCTCCAAAACATCAGAACTCTTCAGTTACCAAATCTTCAGATTCTGAAATTTTTGAAGTGTTGGGCAAAGAACTTAAAAATTTACTTATGAGAATGACCAGAAACTTCCAAAAGTTAGAAACAGATGAATGAGATGAAATCAGTTCTGAACCCTGATTTTTAAAACAAATGTCAGAAACACGGAAGAAATATCAGTGAAGGGCTCTAATAGGTTCAAACACAGCAGTGGCAGGTCTCACCTTTCCCTTCTTTCTTGTGCTAAACTACTAGACTCCTGATTTGGCCACTTCCTGACTCATTCCTGAAGCTGACCACCAAGGTCCAGCTATCAAAATTCCTTATTCGGCTACCCTGACTAACATGTCCAATCAGGACTTACCAACTCATCCTAGCATGGACTTCCCCTTTTTTCTCCTTAAAAACCACTCCAGCATAACCACCTGCTGCTGTCTTTGCCTGATCCAGAGGCAGCGCCCCCCCCATTATCCCTCTGGGGTAAATAAACCTCCTTTGTGCTTAGAATCTGGAGTCCAGGTGTGTCCTGTGTCAACTCTGAGGCTCCTTTAATCAGCAACATGGATGAGAATTCATCAAGAAAACAGATTTGGGAAAGGAAAAATAGAAATGTTGGAGAAGAGAAATTTAGTGAATCAAATAAAAATTACAATGGGAAACATCACCAACAGATATCATCAGGACAAAAGAAGGATATTAGGAAAGGAAGGTAAGACTGAGGAAATGTTGTATTCAAAGGAAAGAGAAAAAAAATCAAGACCACAACTTTAAAGAAGTCAAGGAGATGATCATGGGATTAATTCTAAGACTCCACAGTGGAGGAAAGGGGGCTGAGGTAAGCAACTAAAGCCATAGGAAACCTAGTCAGTGAAAACTGTAGCAGGAATTCCCACAAATCTAGGGAAATACATGATACACAAACATAAGAGACATTCAGAACTCGAGAGAGACATAAACAGAAAACAACCTCTGTATGACAGATTGTAGTTCAAATCCTAAGACTACAGAACAAAGAAACAACATTAAAACCTACAAGATAAAAATGCCAGATCACAAAGGCAAACTGTCAGAATAACATCAATCTTAATGGAACCCCTAAAGCCAGAAAAACAGAGGACAATTTATTCCAAACCCTGAAAGTAAATAACTGCCAGCTATTACTATATCCTGCAAATTTATCTTTTAAAAAAGACAGAAATTAAAGTCTTCCAATAAAAGCCCAAGAAAGGTACCTCATGATCACCAAGCCAGCACTGTAGATGGTCCACTTTAAGGAATCTTACACACACAGGAAAAAGAAAGAAAGATAGTCTCAACAATGAGAAAGAAGAAAAGAACAAATGTCATGAAGGTAATTAATAGATGAGCAAATAGAAACTAGAAAAACAGCAGTTGTGTTCAACTCAGTAACCCAGCAATAAACAAACAAACAAACAAACAAATAAATAAATAAATAGGAAAATAAATAAAATAAAGAAGCAAGAAAAAATAAGCAATATTTGAACCAGGCAAAAAAACTACCAACAAACTACAAGAATCAGAAAACGCCTCTCAATAATAATCATAAAAGTAAATGGTGTTGACTCATCAAATAAAAGATACAAGTTAGATGGCTGGACTTAAAGACAAGACCCAGCTTTTCACTGTCTGCAAAATGTGGAACTTACTGGCAAAGCAAAGACATAGACACTCTGAACAGAAAGGGATAGAAGTGGAAATTCCAAACAAGTAGAAGCTCCTGACGCACAGAATAATTACAGTCACATTTAACAAAGCGAGCTTCAAACAAAAATCAATCAGAAAAGATAAAGAATCCTTCCATATTAATTAAGGGACCTACCCATCAAGAAGTAATTACTGCTATAAACATAGGTGACTGAACAATGGTGCAGCCAACTTCATAAAGCAAATACTGCTACATGGAAAGGGGCAGATGGCCCAATAACAATGGATGACTTTTAAAAATTCTTCTCATCAGTATATCGGTTACCTGGGGAGGAGGGGAATCAACAGAGAAATTTATGAATTAAATGAACTTAACAGACATCTATAGAATATTCTACACAGTAGCTGTGGAATACACATTATTATTAGCAGCCCACATAATTATCCCTCAATGAATAACATTTTAAACAACAAAACAAGTCTCACAAATATGAAAATGTCAGATCACATGGAATCAAAATCAAGAGAAATGATAGAAACTGTACAAACATATGGAGATTAAATAGTACACACTTGGGTGGTCAGGAGGTCATTCAAAAACTCAGGAAGGAAAATTTATAACTTCTAGAATCAAATGAAAATAAAAGTGTGATTGATCAGAATCTTTGTGATGCAAGAGAAGTAGTTATTTTTGAAAACTTGGCATCACCATCATCATCATCATCATGATCATCATCATCACCATCATCATCATCACATGTGCAGGGGTCGGGAGGTGCCATGGCATGTGTGTGGAAATCAGAGAACAACTTTATAGAGTTGTCTCTTTCCTTTACGTGGGCTCCAGGGACCAAACTCAGGTCACCAGTCTTATGTGTCAAACACCTGTATCTGCTGTGCCATCTTGCTGGCTGTAGGAAAGACAGTTCTAAAATGGAAAAAAAATCTATGAGTGTTAATATTTTTAAAATCACAGACTTTGAGGGACAGCAGGGGGTTAATATGACCTAAATACCTTGTGCTCACTCATGAAATTACCAAAGAATAAATTAAAATTAAAGAAGAAATTTGTAGTTAAAAAAATCAGAGACATCACCAATAAATAACTTAATGATGCAACTCAAAGTCTTAGAAAAGCAAGAACAACCAAAACAGCCTTTAATTCTTCTTTATAGCCAAATAAAATTCCATTGGGCCCTGGATGATAATAACTACTTTGGCACTGAATTTTCTTTGTCTGTTCATCTCTGAATGAGCATCTAGGCTGATTCCAAAACTTGGCAATTGTGATAGTGCTGCAATAAACATGAATGCAGAATTATGTCTTTGGAGCATTGACTCATGGTCCTTTAGGCATATACATAGGAATGGTATAGCCAAGAGATGAGTTATATAATAATTCCAGTTTTAGATTTTTTTCCAAGAATCTTCATATTGATTTCCATAGTGGGCTGGACTGGTTTACATTCCAGACTCTACAAAAGATCCTACACAGCCAAAGCAATCCTCTACAAAAATAAAAATAATGCTGTAGTTATCATCATACCCTATTTCAAGCTATAATACAGAGTATCTATGACAAGAAAAAGCTTAGTAGTGCAGGAAAGCAGGCACATAGACCAATAGAATAGACTAGAGGACCCAGAAGTAAGTCACACAGCTAAAGACATCTAATTGGAGGAGGACAAGGAAGAAACAAGGGAGAATAATGGAGGAAAAAGATGAATGTCATATGCTTTCTCTCATATGCAGGCTCTAGATTATATATATTACATATATATGTAATCATACATGTATATATATTTGACATAGTAGCAGAGATATGACTATTGTGAAGAATGAAAAGGGCCACAAGAGGCTGTAGAGGGGACAGGAAAGGTGAATGGGGTGAAGATAAGCAAATTATGTTATACACATGCATGAAAATATCATAATGAACTACACAATTTTTATGATAATTTTTAAAAATTAATTCTAAAAAAGAAGAAACTATAAAGGTTATACTTTCAGGAAGAAGAACACAGACCTGAATTGTAAGAAGAAGGACATCTTTTTCTTAATAGAGGCCTAAGAAAATCCACACAAATGTCAAATGAATTAAAACATCCAATTAATAGGATTAAAATAAATCAAGATAGAACTGAAAGTCAAGACAAGAATTCCCTGCCTTCTCACAGTAGTAGATTTTTTTAGAGGAGTAAGATATTAATTATTGTCAAATTTGATATATAAATACATTTTAATTTGTTATCTTAATTAATGTCTTTAAATGAAAAAAAACAATGCATTTTGATCATGTTCACCCCATCTCCCCACTCCTCCCAGACCCATCTCCATTTCTCTGAGCACGGTCAGCCCACCAGGGGCCACAGCCTTAATGAAACTGACTCTCCCTCTTCTAGCAGCTACCAATTGCTGATAGCTCCTTGGCTAGGAATGGGACTTGGTGCCCACTTCTCCCTCACCATGCCAGAACTTTGTCTGGCCTGAGCCTGTGCATGTCTTGTGTATTCTGTTTCAAATGTTGTAAATTCATTTGTGCAACTGTCTCACCGTATCTAGAAAATACTGCTTTCTTACTTGTTCACTGCCTCCGGCTCTTCGAATCTTTCTGTCCACTCTGCTGAAATGATCCCTGAGCCTTGGGAGGAAGGGTGTGATACAGATGTCCCATTTGGGGCAAAGCATTCCGAAGTCTCTTATTCTCTGGCACCTTCACCAGTGTGGTCTGGGTGTTCGCTGGTATCTACCGCAGTAAGAAGCTTCCCCGATGCCCGTTGACTGATACATGCACACATTTTTAAATAGAAGTTTCCAGGGACATCAGTAGATAGCAGAATGTTTGCTGAGTAGGGAGAAGGAAGGAAAAAGGGACGATAGGAAGAAAGCACTGAGCAGTGAGGAAGTGAGGAAGAGTACAGAGAGACAAAGTGAACGGTGAATCTTGAAGCATGTTCCAAGTGGAGATGATGCTGTTAGTGTCTTACTCTGGCAATGCAAGGAATGTAATGCTTCATCTCTGGGTGAGGGCAGAGCTGGAAAAACATAAGGGGACATAAGAACAGAGAGAGGTTTATTTTATACAGCAAGTAAGGCAACCCTGGAGGTCATTCTCAAGGCAGCGGTTCTCCCTAAGAAGGAAAGCAAGCAGCTTCGACTAGGGAACTCACACTGGTTTGGGTTGAAAAGGCTCCTTTGCCACAGGGTCACATTCCCTGCTCAGTTCAAGTTCATATGTCACACGTTCGAAAAGTAAGTGAACAGTGTGGCTGCAAACACCTTTGGGAGAGTTTTGCATTATAATGAGCAAAATTGCTTTGGATCACCTCAAAAGGGTATGTGAGAATAACTCAGAGCTTCTGGCTGGTCCTTGGACATCTCTCTGAATCGGGCCATATTAAGACAAATGAGAACAGAACACATCTCTAAAGACATTTAAAGAGCAGCACATTTTACTTAAGTATAGCAGCTTGCTCCTGTAAGTGCCCACCTAGCAACTACCTTCCCGCTTCAGATGGTTTTCCCAAAGCTTTGTTGCATTTTTTTTTCTGCAATCTGTTCTTCAGATCTGAAAGTCTGGGATCTCTGCAGAGTTGAGGGCAAAGGGGGTTTTATCAGAAATACCCAAATAGACATGCCATGTAAGTGTAAGAGATAGTATTAAAAAAAAAAAAAAAACCTTGCCACATATATGCAGAGTGCATAGGTCAGTCCCATGCAGGCTCCCTGGTTGTCAGTTCAGTCTCTGTGAACTGCTATGAGCACAGGTTAGTTGATTCTGTGAGTTTTCTTGTGGTGTCCTTGACTCCTCTGGCTCCTACAATCCTTCCTCCTCCTCTTCTGCAGGAATCCCTGAACTCACCTAATGTTTGGCTTTGGGTCTGCGTCTGTTTCCATCAGTTGCTGGATGAAGCCTCTCTGATGACAGTTGGGCTAGGCCCCAATCTGGTCACAGGAGATGGCCAGTTCAGGCTACCTATCTGCTGTTGCTAGGAGTCTTAGCTGGGGTCATCTTTGTAGATTCCTGGGAAATTCCCTTGTGCCAGATTTTTACCTGGCCCTGAAATGCACCCCTTTTCCAGTAGTCTCTCGGTATTCTCCCACTCTGTTCCCCCAAACCTAATCACTCATGTTCCCATCCCCACCCAGTCCTTGTGTAGGACTCCTAACAGTGGGAACAGGGGCTGTCTCTGACTCTTTTACAGGCTTTTGGGACTCTGCTCCTCATACTGGGGTGCCTTGCCCAGCCTTAATACATGGGGAGATCTTACTTCAACTTGATCATGTTTTGTTGAGACTCATGGGAGACCTGCCCTTTGCTGAACAGAGAAGGAGGAGGTGTGAATTGGGGGGGGGGGGGACCAGAGGGGGGGGGATGGGGGAGAGGGACTAGGAGGAGAGGAGGGAGGGGAAAACGCAGTGGGAGGTAAAATAAATAAATAAATAAATAAATACATTTATTTTAAAAAAAATCTTGCCACAAGGAGTGACTTCCTCCCTTCAGCTCCGATGTCTCTCCTTTAAATGTGCCTTTCCAGGCAGTTAGAAAAACCCAGACAGCTAATGCAGTGGAGGGCAGAGAAATTCCCCAGTACTTCCCAGACTAAGCAGTAAGAGTATATGATCCCATGTATAATACATAACCCACTGCTTATAAACAAGAGCCAAAAACATCAGCTGGATTTAGGTTGAATCAATAAATCCCGTCCCTCCTCCTCATGGTCATTCTACAGCCAGACGATTAAAAATCAAACCAACGCATGCCCTTCACCTTCCTTCCCTACCCTAACAGTGCAGGAGAAAGACCCCTGCAGAGGCGGGAGAGAAGGAGCCTCCTCCCCACCCCAGCTCTCCTAGTCCAAGTGACCTGGAGGGGTGGGGACACAGGGCCCCAGCCTGAGGAGTGCATTCCGTTTTGTTTGTGAATGACCAGAACTTAGCCTAGACACCAAGTGACTCTCTTTGCTTTAGTTTGCTGTCTATTGCTGTGGTAAACACTGTGACTAAAAGGAACTTGGGGAAGAAAGGGTTTATTTTATCGTACAGCCAACAATCTATCATGAAGGGAAATCAGGGCAGGAACTCATAGAAGAGACTGAGAACCAGGAAATGAAGCAGAGGCCACGGAGGAATGCTCCTTACTGGCTTGCTCCCCACAGCTTGCTCAGCCTGTTTTCTTATACAACCCAGGACCACCCGCCCATGGATGGCACAGCCAACAGTAGGAGGGGCCCTTCCACATCAATCATTAATCAAGAATATGCCCCATAGATTTGCCAGGCCCATCTGATGGAAGCATTTTTTCAATCGAGGGTCCCTCTTCCCAGATGACCCTGGTTTGTGTCAAGTTAACAAAACCACCAACCAGCCCTTTTATAGACAATCTGTGCAAGCTGGAATATGATCCTGATGTTAGAGAATCCAAGAGCCAATAACGCAGAAGGAAAAACAGTGGTTGGGGGCAGCAAGGAAGAGAAGGAGGAACGCTTCGTTGTTTATGCCCCATGGATTTAAATATTCCTTTAGAGACATTATATTTAAACAGGCTGCAGATAACTTTCAGGGCTCCGTCAGGAACCTGACGTCAATCCCATCTGAATACACAGTTTTACCAACAAGGCAGAGAGCTATGTGAAGAGAGATGGATTGTTGGCTTTTCCAAGTAAACAAAAAGTAGGAGAGGGGTGGTGACATCTGATAGTCTGCAGAAAAGGAAAACAAATCCAAAGACGCTCCCAGGCTCCTCATGGGGCAGGGGTGGAGGCCTACAGTAAGACAGCATGGGGGAGGAGGGGCCAGGGGAAGGAAGCCAGCCCCCCTCCGAAGTCTGACACAGACCACTTTGTGCAAAAGCAACTGAAACAAAAACCAAACATGCTGACATTTGCTTTGCAGAATGGAAAAGCAAAGGGGCTTTATCTGATCTGGCTGCCTAAGACTGGGGTGAAAATACGAGACAACAGTCAATGCCACTGGAGTGAGGGAAGGAAAGAGTGCTTCCTTTGACCCAGCTTTGCCTGTGTGTCTTCAGCCTAGAACTCTCCTCTAAAATCCCCTGCTGACTGAAAAGGAGTAAAACAGGGTGGAGTGATGGCTCCGTGGTTCAGAGTGCTCACTGCATCTTCAGAGTTTCCTTCCCAATACTGACATGGCAGCTCAGGACTACTGGCAGCTCCAGCCTCAGGGAACCTGCTGCCCTCCTCCTCCTCCTCCTCCTCCTCCTCCTCCTCCTTCTTCTTTTTAATTAAGAAATTTTTTATTCATTTTACATACCAATCACTGATCCCCCTCTCTTCCCTCCTCCCGCCCCCTCCAGCTTTCCCTCCACAGGCCACCTCCCCAACCCTCCTCCGAAAAGGTAAGGCCTCCCATGGGGAGTCAGCAGAGCCTGGTGCATTCAGTTGAGGCAGGTCCAAACCCCTCCCTCCTGCATCAAGGCTGTGCAAGGCGTCCCACCATAGGTAGTGGGCTCCAAAAAGCCAGCTCATGCACCAGGGATGGATCCTGATCCTACTGCCAGGGTTCCCTTAAGCAGATCAATCTACACAACTGTCTTGCTTATGTAGAAGGCCTAGTCTAGTCCCATGGAGGTCCCACTGGCTTGGTTAGGTTGTCTCTGTAGGTTTCCCCATCATGATCTTTACGCCCTCTTCTGACTTCTGCAGGCATCTGCACTCATACATGCATGTACACACAGAGAAGTAATTTTAAAAACAATAAAAAAGAGTCAAACAAGATACATAATTCAAGTGGCCCTGTTCCCTATCGGAATTCCTTCCACAAGGCCATCTGTATGATATCTACATACTGACATCCTCTAGCCAAAAAAATCAAACCATACCACCAGCAATCAAGCCCCCACCCCACCAGCTACAGAGAGCTGCCATGACCTTGGCATTATTCCAAAGAGTTGAGTCTTCTCCCTCCCCAGTACCACAGAGAGCAATCCCAGCTACCCCTGACGCCCAGACCTAAGACGATTGTATGTACAGCCTTCCTACCTTATGACTCCTGGCATAGGGGCTAGGTTACATGGCATGGAACTAACTACCCTCCCCTGAATACCTGTAAGTGCAAGAAACTCCCTTTGTCCTATGGAACTGAAAGGTTTGTCTCTTTCTTCCAGGTTCCTTCATGCAATTATGGGATGATGCTGGGATTAAGCCTCCTACTACCTGGAACTAAAGGGAGTTGGAGGTCATTTTCTTCAGGATCCTCATCATGCCGTTATATGCATGCATCATGCAGCTATCTCTCCCAATGTCCTCCCACTTGAAGGCCTCAGCATGGTTGTCTATGACTATAATCCCAGGACTCCCTTAATCAAGCTCCTTTGAAGGGTAATTTGCCTTACCTTCCTTTCTATGAACCTCCAGATTTCTTCATATCTTTAACATATGCTAGCATCATGGCAGCCTGGGATGTAACCTCACAGTGCACCATATCTCCTTCCCCTAATGGCTTCATGATTTCAAAGAGCAAGGTGTGGTTTCTACTAAGTCTTTACCCTCCCTGACTGGAGTTTCTCCCTCCTCTGCTTTCTCATGTCCAGAGACATCCCCAGGTAGCACATGTGCCAACCTGGAGATTGGGACACTCCTATAGAGCAGTCCTGAGGTGCACTGAGTCACCTACTGTAAGTGGAAACAGAAATGGCAGTGTCTCAGGTGGAAGAGGCAAAGCCCTGCTCCAGAGGAGAATGCTCAGAAGGATGGGAAACCCTTTAGGGTGACAATGTCACCACAGTCACAGAGCAAATTCCTCTGAATTGGAACATTCCATTCTGGACGGTAGCTCATTAAGACCCAAAAAGTCCTAAAGGGAGGCTTGCTAATAATAGAGACGTAAACAACTCAAAATTCTCAGGGAGTTCCAGAAACTTACAGGGCCCCACTCTCCCTAAGATTATATAAGCAGGGAGGATTGCTAAGGAGGCTTAGACCAGCCAAACTGCCTAGAGAAGATTCTCCAACCCATCAACCTGCCTGTAAGTTAGGTAGAGAACTCCAGAATCCTGGGTCTTACAAGTTGGCACTCATGCTTGGGTGGGTTTTAGATGATGATGTTGCCTTTGAGTCGTCTGTGCTCCTGTAGGCATCCCCTCACCCCTACTCCTGTAAGTAACCTCAGTAAACTCATTGGTTCATCAAGTTGAACTTGGCTGCTATCCTTATTTTGGTCTGTTGTTACTTCCCTATCCATGGTGGGTAGATGTATATTTGTCTTCTCAGGAATAGTGAGTGCCACAGGACAGATAGGCTTGCTGACTGAGACATTATCAGTTCCTTTTCCCCAAGCACTCTGCTTCCTCTTTTTGACATGTGCTAAGCCCTTGATGAAAATTTGCCTGAGATTAAGGTGCTGACAGTTTTCTCTTGAGGTTTCTTGGCTCACAAATGGCCGCCTTTCCCTCTGTATCTTCACAATGCTCTCTTCCTATTAGGACGCTAGTCATGATGGATTTGGACCCACCCTGATGACCCCATTTCATCTGACTTATACAAAAAGACTATCCCCCAAACACGGTCACATTCTGAGCCACTGGAGAGTACACATTCAATGCAGATTTTGAGGGGAACATAGTAATCATACCCCATAATCCTATGGCCTCCACTCTACCCCAGAAGTTGATGACATGATACCCTCTCTTAGCCTCCAGTGTTTGACAGGCCCCAAGGACTGCCCCTGCTATACTGTGGGCTGGGATCTTGGCGGGTGGAATCCTGGGCATCTATATGAGTGACAACAAAGAAGCACCTTTGCCCAACTAAGCCATTGTTTCATGAGATTAGGCTGATGACCAGGTAACTGGGCACTACCAATGTCCCAGTGCACACTGAGGCAGGGGAATGCTGATCACTGCCCCAGCCAGTTAAGCACCAATAGCAATCTCAGATCCTCTCCCCTGAGTGTCATCTTTATAACTTCCCTTTTGGTCCTCACCTCTGACAGATGCTCAGCAAACACTTCATACTACTTTCCTGCTTGGTACACGCTCTTTGTGGTATAGGCTTGATGCCTTACCTTCTAAACAAATTAAAATGTTCTTAATTCCCTGAGACCCAAACCCACAGGCCTGCCTTTGGCAAGTGCCTCCTGAACATACAATGGGCTAGGTTCTGGGAGAATCAACTTGACTAGAATCACCTGAAAGATTGGCTTCTGAGCATAGATGTGGGGGATTACCTGGGTTATGTTAATTGAGAGGGAAAGACCCACCACTATGGGAGTCACCATTCCCTAGGTAGGGAATCTCAAACTTAGACTGGAGAAAGTGAACCAAGCCCCAGTATGTATACATTTATCATTCTCTGCTTCTGATTGTGGCCGTGATGTGACCAGTTGCTTCAGGCTCCTGCCGCTTTGCCCCCCCCCCCCCGCCATGATGGACAGCATAATAAGATAAAACCTTTCTCCTGTAAATTGCTTTTGATAGAGTACTTATCGCAGCATCAGGAAAGAAGACAAAGCAATGCCAGGAAGATTCTAAGCACTTGAGTTATGTTTACTTTATGTAGTGGGATGGAGGCAAATCTTGAAGAAGAGTGTGACAGCAGAGACATGCAACTGTAACCACCTCAGTGGGGAGAGAGGAAGAAAGAGGGCTGGGTGGTGGCTACAACAGAAGGAGGTATGTGCTGTGGGCCCAGCAGAGGCCCTGGGAACAGTTGCTGGTCTCCCTGGATTCCTCTGTTCAGGGACACATGTGGGCTTGGGCAGGAGCTTTGCAGCTGCTCACAGGATAACAGGAATCTCCTTGGTTGGGGAGGGAGGTGTTGAATCCCCCCCAAGAAGCTTCTTCTCTGTCTCTTCCTCATCCTGAAAATAAAATAGAAAGAAGAAACGAATGAATGGAAGAAAAGCATGAAGGTGAAGCATGAAGTTTAGCTTGACTAATGGATGGAGAAAAGCATGGGAATGAGGTTAGTGTCACTGATGGATGGAGGAAAGCGTGAGGACGAGGTTAGTGTCACTGATGGATGGAGGAAAGCATGGGGATGAGGTTAGCGTCACTGATGGATGGAGGAAAGCGTGAGGACGAGGCTAGCTTCAGCACTTGAAACCAGCAGAGGAAAGGAAGGACAGGGAGTGACAGCAGGAAGTGCACATGCAGCAAGGACCAGGAGGCAGAGCGGGGGGGGGGGGGGGGGTGGGACATGAACCTGGACAGAGTGGGAAATGAGGGTGAAGGAAGGCATGAAGAGGCACGAGGTAGCAGAAGTCAGACAGGACATGAGATGGGATCACAGTCCCCCGAGAGTGAAGGATGAGTGAGGACCAGGGAATTCTGAGGCCAGGTGCTCATCCCCATTTTTAATGCCCAGGCCCCTGTTGTCCTGAGTACTCACCAGGGCCTGGGAGCTCTGGCCACACGTACTTCGGAGACTCAGTCCCAGGGAAGCCAAAGACACAACAATCTTCAGGATACAGATAATTGTGAACATGATGCAGAATGCTAGGAACAAGTTCTAGAGGCAGAAGAGGAACAGACTCAGTCAAGAGTCAGCTCGTCTGAATCACATCGCCACCTTACCAAAGCCACACTCCGTCCAGACCCTGCTGAGTAGATACTTCCCACCAAGGCAGGCAGTGTCTTCTAGTGATGAGGTGACCACCACTTCTAACCCACTTGCTTGACTTGTGAAGATGACAGCGTGTCAATGATGGGCAGCCCTTCATTGGCCCTGTAGTTTATTTCTGCTTCTTGACAACCTTACCATAACTCCCTGCCTGGGACCTGATTGCTAAACCAAGAAGCCAGAGGCACATGAAGAAGCTGCTAGAGGTTCTCAGGATGACAGCCCAGCTGAGCTCCCAGCCAAGGGCCACATCCTGGGCCTGCCACATTAGTGCCGCAGTGGGAATGTCCAGCCCCAGTGAGGCCTTGGATGACCACACCCACTGTCTCTGCCTGCAGCTACATAGGAAAACCCCTAGTGTGAATGGTCTGTCTGAACCCAGCCAACCCCAGAAAACTGTGAGAACTATGAAGAAAGTGGTGTCTAAAGCCACCGCATTTGGGGGTGACTTCTCATGCATCAGTAAGCAGATAACCAGAATGGCCATTCGTTAGAAAAGTCAGAGGGTGACTTACTGTCTGTTCCCCCACCACCTTTGATTCAGGGAATCTTCATGTATGAAGGTCTGAAAATGCCTTCAGCTTGAATGACAGCTTCCTACCCAAAGGGCTAGGGTGAGGGTCAAGTTCACGGATCCTTCATCCTTGCCCTCCAGGGCTCCAATCCCTAAGAGCAAGGGTTGGGATGTGTCCCAGGAAAACCACACTTCCCATCTTCTCACCATCATCGTGTTCAGGTAGGATTTGCACCTCTCTATCTTCCAGTCTGAGTCGCTGGCGTATCGCATTATCCCATACCCACTGCCCATGCTAGATTGTAAGGGGTCACACGCGGAACTGATCTTGAAATAGTAGGAAGCACTCGTCTGCCAGATTAAGCTGTTCACACCCAGAACAGTAGCAGCCACAGCTGTAGCAATGCAAGCCAGGATGAGCAGACATGATATGTGGCCCTGAAAGAGAGAGGTCCAGATGCAGATTCTGCTGTCAGTGGCAGAGTCATGAACCGCAGCCTCAAACCTGCCAATCTTCCCCTGCTGCTATGGCAGGAAGTCCCTCCCTACCCTCCAGGAAAGGCTCATTTTATCAGTAACTAAAGGACAAAAGGTAGCAAAGTGAAGAAATGCTAGCCATTTTGGAGGGTGTAGATGGACAGGGTTGATAAAGAGAAAGCCCGAGACTCACGGACAGTTTTCCCTGTCGCTTCTCATGGACAATGGTGCCAGCTCCGGCTACAATTGCCTGGAAAGAGAAGACACCAGAAAAAAAAAATGACCTAAGTTTACCCTCCTGGCTAGGTTTCCCATCACCCTTCCACCAACAGCTCCCAGAACAGCCCAACTCAAGCAGGGTTCAAAAGACAAAGCAGTCCAACTAAAAGCAGCACATAGCAGAGACTTGTCACCAATGTCCTGCCCTTCAAAAACAAAAACAAGAAACCAGGCTCTGAAGGTTTTCTCCAGCCCTGAGACAACTGTTTCCTGTTTGCCTCCACCGAGCTCCTTGGTGGTTCCGTACTTACCACAGACCCTGACCAGAAGGCACAGCCGGAGGCACACAGCTCAGTCCAGGGCCCAAAGTAGATACACACCCCAAGAACACAGCTCACAAGCCCCAGCAATATCTGGGTCACCTGCAAGACAGGAGGGGAAAAATCAACTCTCTTCACATTCCAAGGATACCTGCACAGCTCCAACCCAGGTGGCGGGCTTCACCTTTTCCGCTGCTTTGGCCTCCCATTTCATTACTTTTCCCTAACACCATCACTTTATGCCGATTCTTACCATTTTCATCTCATTCTCCCTCAAGGGTATCATCCTGTCAAATCCTGCGCCTAACCTCGGCATCTCAGCCCACCCTAAGTCCTCATATCCAAACACCATGTGGAGGGTTCTGTAGTACACACAAGACATAGTGCTGAGGGGGCTGGGGATGAGCAGGCAGAGAAATACATGAGCCCTTGGAGTCAATCCCCAGGGCCAGATAAGACTGGATGAAGTAATCCATGCCTATAAATCCAGCATTCTGAAAGTGAAGGCTGGGGGTCCAGAAGTTCAAAGCCATCCTTGACTACATAGCTAATTTGAGGCCAGCCTAGATGACATGAGACCCTGCCTCGGGGGAAAAAAAGGCATACCAGTGAGACTCCTTTTTAGAAAGAGGAGAATGGGTGAGTCACATGCCTACCAGTGAAACTGCACCCCCACCTGGATTCTGGCCCCCCTGGCCAGTTCCCAAGTCCATGCCTTCCCAGCTAGTCCTTAGTCCCACAGCTGGGCCCTCCTCCCAACCCCAGAAGACTTCCATCAAGCAGACCCCGAACAGGTGAGTAACCTGCCTAGCAACAGACCAGCACACATCCCTGGACTCTGTCTACTGAGACCCTTTCCCCCGGCCAATGCCATCCCAGCTCATCCCTGGCCCTGTGACTGCTGGGCCCCCACCCCCAATCCAAGTGGGGTTCCACCACTAAGACACAGACCACACCAGCCAAAATAGGCCCAAGCTACATAAGCCAGAACAGAACACCAGCAGACTCCATATGCCCAGTTGGAAGAACAGATGCCATAGGCCCACATACCATCTACACCATCCAAAGAACAGCCCCAGCAAGCTCTACCGGAGGCAGGTACCCTAGGTACCCCAGAAGAAGACTCTGGGGTACCTAGGGTACCCCAGATATTTTACTGGAGGCCAGGCAGGATCTAGAGACTCAAGAAGACTTCAGCTTTACCATAGGCCAGACCAGAACCAGGGAACCAAGGCCCCTAAAACCCCAGTGGAGACACCCTACTGGACCTGAAGACTCATCAGTCACCAGAACCCTTGGCCACTTAGGCCAAAAGACCAGATAAGAAACAGAAACCAAGGAACAAAACACTGATCCAACAAAGACAAACAAAGGAATCAACACCTAGACCTATAATCACCCCAAATCTAGATGCCTAAATGCCAGTATAAGAGCACAATCAGTAACAGAAAGGCAATATGGCATCACCAGAGCCCAGCTATCCTACGACAGCAAGACCTGAACAAAGCAATACAGCTGAAACACAAGAAAACGACCTGAAAAATAACTTTATGAAGATGATAGAGGTCCTTAAAGAGGAAATGAAAAAAACCCTTAAAGAAATGAAAGAAGTGACAGCCAAAAAATTGGAGAAAATCAATAAATATCTTAAAGAATTTCACACACACACACACACACACACAAAAATAAACAAACAGCTGACAGAAACAAAACAGTTCAAGACCTGAAAATGGAAATAGAAGCAAAAAAAAAAAAGAGGGAATTCTAGAAATGGAAAACTTGGGTAAGAGAACAGGAACTACAGATGTAACATTACCAACAGAATACAAGAGATGGAACAGAGAATCTCAGGTACTGAAGATGAGACAGAGAAAATAGATTCATCCGTCAAAGAAAACATTAAATCTAAAAAATTCCTAACACACAACATCCAGAATATCTAGGACACTATGGAAAGACCAAACCTAAGAATAATAGGAATAGAAGAAGGAGAAGAATGCCTGCTCAAAGGCCCAGAAAATATATTCAACAAAATATATTCAAGAAAACTTTCCCAACCTATAAAGGCACAAGAAGCAGAACACCAAATAGACTGGACTGGAAAAAAAAGTCCCCTTGCCACATAATAATCAAAACACTAAACATATGGAATAAAGAAAGAATATTAAATGTTGCAAAGGAAAAACACTGCAAAGGAAAAAGGCCAAATAACATATAAAGGTAGACCTATCCGAATTACACCTGACTTTCCAATGGAGACTCTAAAAGCCAGAAGAGCCTGGACAGACTTCTTAGAAACCCTAAGAGACCATGGATGCCAGCCCAGATTACTATACCCAGCAAAAGTTTCAATCACCATAAATGGAGAAAACAAGATATTTCATGACAAAGTCAAATTTAATCAATATCTATCCACAAACCAGCTCCACAGAAAGTACTAGAAAGAAAGTCACCAGTCATTAATATCTCTCAATATCGATGGATTCAATTCATCAATAAAAATACAAAGGCTAACAGAATGGATATGAAAACGAGACCATCCCTCTGCTCCGTACAAGAAACACACCTCAACATTAAAGACAGACATTACCTCAGAGTAAAGTGTTGGAGAAATATTTTTCAATAAAGCAAACTGAAGAAGCAAGCTGGTATAGCAATCCTAATATCTAATAAAATAGACCTCAAACTAGAATTAATCAAAATTTGGTTAATCTTGTCTTGCACCTGCAGCCTTCAGCCCCCATGAACTCCAGGGAACAACTGAACTCACAGCCTGAAATTCCTCTTCCATCACCCAGTCTCTGGCTGACACAGCCCTCTCTGCACCAGAGAAGGGGTTGGTTACTCCTTTCCATGCAAATCCCTGCAGAGAAATGTTCAAAACCTCTCCCCAAATGTGAGGGTACGAGTGAGCTCCTGTGTTCTTCCCTGAGGAGTCAACCCAATTTCCTCTGCATCCCATAAAGAGGAGAGTCCCCACCCTCTGTGCCACCTCATTAACCCACCAACCACCGACTCTCACCCCTAGAGCCAGCTGCCCATGGTGGATGCTGGCCTTGGAGGACCCAGTGTCCTGAAGGCAGGAGAAAAACTTCTTTAGGGAGCCTATGGCTCTCAGCAGCTGCTCCAAAGCTGATTGGTGGTGGATGTGGATGTTGATGTGGGTGGACTGGGGGAGTGCAGAGGCCACTTCAGCTCCATTCACTGTCACCGTGGTTTGGGTCATCTTTCCTGGTGGGGAAAACAACAGGAATGGATGAAGTGTGGGAACCAGGAAAGGTAAAGTGGAGTGACTAACGGCTCAAGGTCAAGAAGCTCTCCCAGGGCAGATAGCAATGTCATGGTGGCCCCACTTGTAGAGTCTTTCACCACACACAGTCCTGGGCCCCTTCCCAAAGGATTGATGGAGTGTTA